>JAWPHD010003750.1:0-207208 GCA_037043455.1 Cyrtodaria siliqua
TCATTGTTTTTGTGTAAATAAGCTATAGATGGAGCAATGGGCTAAATGGCATTGAAGATAAATTTGATATTGAATGCAAATTCGTTTTGGCGGGAATCTGACACGCGTCATGCTAGTATGACGTAACCAATATGGTGACCTTCGATATACATTCGAGTAATACTTCAAAGAAGTGTGCGAGATGTTGCGAATGGAAAGATCACAGAAAACAGAGGCTTATGTAAGATATCGACGATGTTCACGGCGTAGTAAGTTAACGCATTAATTGCAAAAATACATTATAACTTTGCTAAAACAAGAGCAATATAACCGTATAGGTTATTAGATTATGGACATGTTTTTAGGTATACATCTGAGTAGTGAATGTAGAAATGGTATTGAATTGCAAGGGTAAAAATAATGTTGATCTAACACCCGCTATTAGTATGTATACAGCTGAAGAAAAATATTCAACTCCCATCCAACGCCTACCCACTGCCTCGCCCCCTGCACCACCATTTCATAGTTGATGTTTGATAGTTTAATAGCAGACATTCTAAAGAGGTTTGAGTTTTAACTGAATCACAACATTCTCACTTTATTATGGCAGAGGCATGGAGAACCATTTTCGCTTTTATAACCTAGTGGCTGTAGGCGTGATTGACAGCTCGGAACTATAGGGTCACCTACCCATGGTGACCCAACAAACTGTTTTATCTTAGTATTCGGATAATCATTTTCAGAATTATTTGTTTTGCCTAATTGTCCATTATTTGGCTGATATGTTTACCATGTTGTACCATTATATTTGCTTTCTTTCAGGCTGCCAACGTGTCTAGATATGCATCAAACTTTAGAAAATCAAGGTCCAGGTTTTTCCTAATTCATGGAACAGGGGATGGTATGTGTATTTGAATATCGTATAGTGGAATGGTTGATCTTGTGGTAGAGCGTCGGACTCCTGACCGATAGACCGTTGGTTCGATCCTCTCCGTGGCCATAGTAGAGTGGTTGGTCTTGTGGTAGAGCGTCGGACTCCTGACCGAGAGGCCGTGGGTTCGATCCTCTCCGTGGCCATGGTAGAGTGGTTGGTCTCCGTGGCCATGTTATGTATTCTTGAGTTAGATAATTCATCCACAATGCTTAGTACTGGTTCTACCAAGGAAGCCATTGAGGGTGATTAATATAAGTTGAAAAAGGTGTTTCGCAATCGATGTAAAAGAAATATGTTAAAATTAAATATTGAATATGTAGCATAGAAAGCGTTTCGTGTCCACCAGTTTAAACTACAAAGGAATAAAAGTCCAGTTTCGTTTTAATTCGTCAGATATTGAAGTGTATGTTGCTTGTATGATTCGTTACTACTGCATTCACCTGTGTTCTAGTTTCCATATGCGGGTTATAATAATAGTTTTGAGTGTAATATTTTTCAAACTGAGGTAGGTGTCAAGATGCCTGTGACCTACCTTAAACACCACTGACCTAATTTATAAAGCATAACTACACACATTGAGTAGGTCAAATAATGAGCATGCCATTTTCCACTAGATTACATTGGCATTGATATTTCAAGATAATTTGAACACCTGGGCAAGCTTAGATTCCAATGTTATGTATATAGTTTTCAGTTTCTAAACAGTAGGTCACAACGCCTTGATGTAATGTCCAAAGGAAGGTTACATGATTTCTTGTTTTTAATAAAGTTATTCTGCAAATATAATAACAATCAAAAATTGTTCACCTATCAACTTGTGAGATTCTCGAACTAGTTCAGATGGCATTGACCTGTTTCCAACAAAACAAAAAAACACACTTCTTGAAATGTGTCCATGTTAGACCATTTTAAAAATGTGGCATCTGTGTTTGACGTTGTGATGACATTGGCATAGACATTTTAACATTATAACAACGTCTTGTTAATTGTGTAACACAACTATGGCAATTATAAAGTTACTATCTTCAGAATTGAAAAGCGTTCGTCATCTTGACCTACCTTTTGGTATTATATTCAAATTTAGTTCACGTTCATTATGTTGGGCGGTTATATCTGCGAAAAGCAAAATCGTCTATAACAAACTCATTGACCTCTTTTTCAGATAATGTACATTTCCAGAACTCAGCTCAATTAATGAAAGCGTTAACTGAAGAGGATGTTTATTTCAAAACACAGGTAAGTCGTTGTGTGTTTTACATATAGTGTCTGTACTTACCTTCAGAGTGGAGTGCGTGATGCAGAGGTAGATTGTTGGACTCCAGATCGAGAGGTCGTCGGTTCGATTCATGCCGTGGCCATGTTATCTGACCTTGCGCAAGTAAATTAATCCACATTGCTTAGTATCGATTCTACACAGGAAGCCATCATAATTGATTAATATAAGTTGCAAGAACACAAGACAACACATTTGGTTGTTAATCCCTGCCTCTCGTTAGTTTTTCTATATAACTTTCACTTCTGCAAATCGTAAATTATAATTAATCAAATTTAGAAAATAGTTTTTGCATATAATTATCTCATGTTTTATTATAATGTTAGTCACTAGAATCAAGAAGATTTTTTTTAATTTGCTGATTGATATGGTGTCTGTTCTGTTTGTTTTAGAAAACCTTTCCCTCGGGTTACATGTATTATATATACATGTGTTTAGTTTAAATTACACATTTGATAACTGATAGTCTTTTTAAAGGGACACACGGAAATATTGATGTGTTTAAAAACTCACGGCGACCCATTAGTTTTCTACATAATTTGCATATTTGCTATCATTAATATTAATTATTAGAACAGTGAAAAGCAATTGTTTTATATATTTCTAACAATTGATTATATTGCACCAATAATATATTTTAATATTCGGTAAAATAACGAAGACATTTTGCAATCTGAAAGTTTTATTTAATTATATGCAAGCAGTTTTTAAGTCATGTCGATAAAGGATTAATAAATCGAGTTGATACTTTTAATGCTAATATTGCCGTGTGTCCCTCTAAGTATAAGCTATATTGTAATCGGTGTACCATATCCTATTAAATGCTTAACAATATCTTAACGTTACTGCCTACATATTAGTAGCACAAATAGCAAATGTATAAGAATAACTCACTTGCCCGAAGTATGTGCTATTTTATTTTCTAATTTGATTTTACAGATCTACACTGACGAAACCCATTTTTTAAATGGTGGAAATACAAAGAACCATCTATACAACACGATGGAGGATTTTATATTACTATGTTTTGGCAAACCATCGAACTTAGATGCTGTCATAAACGTTGACGTTTCAGAAAAAGACGACGAGGAGATGGAAGGGGAATAAACATTAAATATATTCGACTCTGGTTTTATCTGACCCACATCCGGTTTTTGAAATATTACACATTCCGTACACGAAGTTAGTATGAAATGAAAACTTCTTTAACGGATGTTCCAACAACTTTAATTACTGAACCTACAATACGCCCAGTATGTGTTACACAATACGTATTGCGACAGTATAGTTTTCAGTCGAACAGAAAAAGGCGACTTACTTCAAATTTAATGAAGTTCAAATGGCCAAAAACATTTTTGTTTAATTCTTCGAAGCATGAGCTCGAAGAATAAGGGGATTGGCCGAGTAAGCACGAATGGCCTAACAAATTTAATTCACTCAACCACATGACGTATTTTCCAATGTACAATGCATATTTAAATTATAGGTTATTAGATTTGTATTGGGATATATGCACGAGTTCGGTTGCGTATTGATATTGCGCGACTTTAGGAGCGCAATATTTATGCGCAAAAGAACGAGTGCATATATCCCAATATAAATCTAATAACCTTTTTATTGCATACGCATTTTTAAATTAGGGAGAATAAAATAGGTTGTAACCTTTAATTTTAACCAAAAACATTCATTTGAAACAAACATATTGTCTTTACATTTTGGGAATTTTCACAATGAAATCAACATTGTTTACATCACGTGACATACTTTCTTTGACATGAACAGAAAGGTGCACCAATCATGAACGAGTTTACATTACACACCCAGTATGACTTTACTTTCCTGTTACATTGAAAGTAAACGGAGCTTGTAAATGCGTATACAATAAAGCGTGTTAGTGACTCGAACAGCGGCACACGTGGACTACATTGTCTTGTAATACAAACGTAAAGTATCATTTGCAATACTGTCCATGTGTATACACGTGCGTACATTTCAATACAATTCCAATACAGTGTTGCGAAAGGTGGAACACCTGCTTTTGGCAATAACATGTGCGTCTACTGTATTGTTCGGCAAAGCGAGTGTAAGCAGTGCTATGTGCCGGGGTACACGGGCGTACATGGTAATGCACGGTGATTCAGGTTTGAACAGTGATATGTACCCAAATACGTGTGCGTGCATGGTATTGCACGGTGATTCAGGCGTGAACAGTGGGATGTACCCGAATACGTGTGCGTGCATGGTGATTCAGGTGTGAACAGAGATATGTACGCGAATACGTGTGCGTGCATGGTAATGCACGGTGATTCAGGTGTCCGATGTGTACAGTGGTATGTACCGGAATACAGATTCATGCATTTTAATTCACGGTGAATCCAGCGTGAACAGTGATATGGAACCGAATATAGGTGCGTGCATGGTAATGCACGGTGATCAGGTGTAAACAGAGGTTTGTACCAGAATACAGTTGCGTGCATTGCAATGCACGGTGAATCCGGTGTGAACAGTGATGTGCATCCGAATACACGTGGGTAAGCATGTACCATATTGGTACTAATGCAAACGACTTGTATCATAACTTATAAACCATGAACATTTTTCATCAAGCCATGGACACCAGGTCCTAATGTTCTGCTACTCATATATGTTTACAACGATTCGCACATGTATGTCATGAGAGGCTAGTTATAAGTATAAATAGCTATGGTATCGTTACATCTGTGTGGTATGAATCATTTTATGAATTCCGGCTACAGTAGTTAGTGAATTGCAACATCGGTGTTTTTTAATTACTTTTAAATACGTTTTAAATGTGTTGTTGCATGACTGGGTGTTTAAAGCCCATAAAGCGTGCAGTCTTGAAGTCTTATTCTGGTATCAATGTCTGTGTTGTTCTTTAAATATACCAATAGTTAATGATGGTAAAACAATAGCTTTCAGACTCTGAAACCAAAAGGTCGGCCGGTTGCACATTTGTAATGTTCAATGGAAACACATCCTGTAATGCCAGCCGTTTACTACTGTTCAGTTTATATAAATATTCGTAGAGTGATGATCAGAAGTGTACCGATATGCTACCGATACGTTACCGATATGTTACCGATATGTTATCAATATGTTATCAATATGTTACCAATATTCTACCAATATGTTATCAAATATGTTACCAATATGTTAGCAACATGTTACCGATATGTTACCAATATGTTACCGACATGTTACCAATATGTTACCAATATGTTTTCAATATGTTATAATATGTTACCAATGTATTTAATGCAAAATACTAACATCGGTATGCACGTGAAAGGTGTGCGGCATGGATAACAGCAATACCATTTATGGATATAAATGTAACAAGTTTCGTATTTATTATTAAGTACATTGTATGAATGCATTTATTATTTACCCTACCGTAAAGCTCATCAATGCAGAATGACCCGTAAAGAGTGGAGCACAGAAGTGATAAATAAAATTGTAAAAAGGTGTGTTCGAGCTACACATAATAAACATCAGTCTTAGAACAAACCGTATACATTGTCCGGGCAATAAAGAATGAATCTCAAACAAAAACATGAAGCCCAGCTGGACAGAGCGGTTCATTTATGGAATGATCATTACATGCAAAGATTAAACTGTTACAGATACGTAACTGCAAGGGATCAACAATGAAAAATAAATGGTGAATAGAGATTCTTAACTATTAGAAATAAAACAAAAAGCTACACACACAAAAAAGAGTGAACCGTGAGCGCTCGGGTCCCAGCTTGAGAAAATGTGCACATGTCAGCACCTGCACTAAAATCTGACGCAAGGTAGTGTGTGTGTGTGTGTGTGTGTGTGTGTGTGTGTGTGTGTGTGTGTGTGTGCGTGTTTGCGTGTGTGAGTGTGTGTGCGTGTTTGCGTGTGTGGGTTTGCGTGTTTGCAACTATTTTCTTAAACAAATTGACGATTAAAATGTCATATTCAGAGGTATTTGTTCTTTTTGTGTGATATAATAAACTACTATATTTGCTCTTATTGTATATATAATACGTTTTATTTGCACAAGCCCTGGAACACCAAGGTGCATTAGCTACGTTTTATGTAATGTGTTCAGGCGACACACAAGCAGGTCCAGGTTATTTATGTAAGCTAAGTGTCATCTCTTTATATATCTATTCACATGCACTTGATTCTTTCTGTTATAAAAAGTAGCTTTTTACATTCGATTAAGCTTCATTTTTCATACGAACACATATTGTGTTACATCAATGTTCATGTGATGAGGAGGCATTACGAATGCCAGCACACTCACATATTGTGTTACATCAATGTTAGTGTGATGGGGAGGCATTACGAATGCCAGCACACTCACATATTGTGTTACATCAATGTTCGTGTGATGGGGAGGCATTACGAATGCCAGCACAATCACATATTGTGTTACATCAATGTTCGTGTGATTAGGAGGCATTACGAATGCCAGCACACTTACATATTGTGTTACATCAATGTTCGTGTGATGGGGAGGCATTACGAATGCCAGCACACTCACATATTGTGTTACATCAATGTTCGTATGATTAGGAGGCATTACGAATGCCAGCACACTCACATATTGTGTTACATCAATGTTCGTATGATGAGGAGGCATTACGAATGCCAGCACACTCACATATTGTGTTACATCAATGTTCGTGTGATGAATTGTTCTTTCAATTACCAAGTATAACTAAATGATCTTCAAGGAAAACATGTCGTAACATATAGACCCGTTACAAAACATTACTTTAGTGTTTGCCCTACCTTTTCCTCCAATCAGACGGTGAGGAATTTTAAAAAAATGGCGAACTTATTTATGTAAATTTCTAACGATCACCAATTTTAACCATATAATCATTTAGTGTTTGCCCTACTTTTTCCTCCAATCAGACGGTGAGGAATTTTAAAAAAATGACGAACTTATTCATGTAAATTTCTAACGATCACCAATTTTAACCATTTAATCATTAAGTAATCGCTTACTAAATGGCACGCGCTTGTTTTGGCGCGAACGTGTTAAGACGCGTGGTTTCGTAGAAGCGCGGGGGAAAAGTAGGGCAAACACTAAGTCAGTTAGAGGCTAAGAAGTGAAATTTTAACAATTAAGAAACCCCGGTCAGTCGCTGCGCTCCTTCCCTTAGAGTTTCTTAATTGTTAAAATTTCACTTCATAGCCTCTAACTAATACTAAGTAATCGCTTACTAAATGGCACGCGCTTGTTTTGGCGCGAACGTGTTAAGAGGCGAGGTTTCATAGAAGCGCGGGGGAAAAGTAGGGCAAACACTGTCAGTTAGAGGCTAAGAAGTGAAATTTTAACAATTAAGAAACCCTGGTCAGTCGCTGCGCTCCTTCCCTTAGCGTTTCTTAATTGTTATAATTTCACTTCATAGCCTCTAACTAATACATATTGGTTTGATATTATTCTCGTTGATGAGTTTTATGCACGTGTGGTATTTACGGTTTGGTCAGTTGTGATATGACGGTTGTTTATACTTGCACTGCGTTATGTCTTCAGGTGTGAAAGCATTAATTATTTGTTCCCTGACAACAATGTAAACATGAGAACTGCTGCTGAATTCTTGCATTTTCAAATAAAGTATGCATAACGTAGCACTGTCATTGTCATAAGAGAAACACTTCATGTTGCCGGCCGCAAGTCAAGGTCACATTTGTTTCTTGCAAAGCTGCTCTCATTGTTTGAATCATGTAGCTTTGCATTCGAATTCTGAAACATTTTTCAAAAATAACCCATCAGAAGTCAAAATAAGCTTCTAATATACAATTTGTCAAACTTTATATACATCAAGTGCATTTTCTAAATAAAAAGGGAAACTACTTTTAGTAATAGGGACGACGACACCTCGGAGCATTGTATACTAATTAGCGATGGTAAACCTTAAGCGCCCTCAACCGAAAGTGCAAATGGAGTCGTGCCACATTCCTACCTATATTTTCTCTAAGCCGCGTCATAGGTCCATGGTAGGTTCAGAATATAAAGCCATACGAGATAAAGTTCTCACAGCTATATCTCTTTAAATTGTAGTTTTTTCATCGTTGTAACCATAGTGTTTCCGTGATAATCTTATTTGTATGTGAACGCTCATTGAGGATGTGGTCTATACTCCAACGTGGGTGATGTATTATCTTGCCTTTTATTCATCTTTAAAAAATAAGTATAAACGTCGAACAGGAAATGCAGCTTTCACAGAACACAGTGTAATCTATTGTTCTCCCCTACCCGGCCGGACTGTTGTGCTTGCATGAGCGACTGGAATTTCTGTTTTGTCGGCCAGGAATTAAAATATTTTGGAAGACATGTTTTACGTATACTTCGATAATTTGGACAAATCAATAAAAAATGATACTCGATTTCAATTGCTTTCATATACCATTGTGTGCATACTCTTAAGCTACGATCAGTATTTCTTAAATCTACCTTCCTCAATTGCCAATTTATGTGCAGTACATCTACAACGTGTTAAGGCTTTTCGATGAGTAGTATTAGTAACACATGTGATATATTTCTCATACGTAAATGATTTTTTTATATTTCTATATGTTTCAAGCTTAGGGGAATGATCAATTCCAGAAAACCAGCTTTGTAGGTATTGATAAATTATCCTCTCTATAATCCTTTCTATCTGAATGTTTGTGACATCGTTGTTATTCCATAAGTAGCTGAAACCCAGGCTAGTAAGTTGTTGTTAACTTGAGATGTCCATGTGTTATTATTTGGTATGTTTGTAACATGATCTACTTGAGAATATAACATTTTATACATTAATGTTTCTTTATTTTTCAATACTTTGAACCATTATTTTCAGCATTCTTATATTTCTTATAACAAAGAACGGTAACATCCCTAATTCACCATATACGGCATTATTAGTCGTTTGCATTCTTACACCAAGAATTTGTTCATACAAATGCTTCCTGCTAATCAAACACGGCGTTTAAAAAAAAAAATGATAATAATTCAAAAAAAAATAATAATAAAAAAAAAATCAAAAAAAAATCAGTTGAAAATATATTTAAAAAAAAAAAAAAAAAAATAAATAAAAAAATAAAAAAAAATATAAAAAAATAAAACAATAATAATTATAATAAAAACAAGTTTAGTTAAGATTGCTCAATAAATGTGGCCTGTAATGTGTTAACAACATGTAAAACTGCATTTTTTCGCTAAATCAGGGGCCATAACTCTGGTGTTACTGGTCCGATCTGGACCATTATCGAACTCGTCCGATATCTTATGATAATATGCAGTATGTGCACGTTTGGTTAAGATTGCACAAGAAATGTGGCCTCTGTCATATAAACAAGATGAAAAACTGTATTTTTTTTATAATTCAGGGGCCATAACTCTGGTATTACTGGTATGGCCCAGTATCAAACTCGTCCGAGATCTTATGGTCATATATAATCTATGTAGGACTGATTAAGATTGCTTAAGAAATGTGGTCTTTATTATGTAAAAAGATGAAAAACTGTATTTTTTTATAGTTCAGGGGCCATAACTCTGGCGTTATTGGTCCGATCTGACCTGTTATCGAACTCGTCGGAGATCTTATGGTCATATACAATCTGCGCAAGTTTGGTTATGATTGCTCAGGAAATGTGGCCTCTATCGTGTAAAGAAGCTAAATGTTGACGACAGACGACGGACACCGGACGTTGAACGAAGAGTTGTCACAATAGCTCACCCTTGAACACTTCGTACTCAGGTGATTTAAAATGGAATAAAACTATTTTAACAAGAATTAATCAATACCCTTACCCAAGGCTATGGGATAAAGGCCCTAGACAATATATAAACGTACATATTGTCGTCTACTCAATATCACGGCTCATCTCCCTCAATATTCGATATCATGGCTCATCACTCACAATACGTTCACCTGGTTATAAGACAGTTAACCATTAATAAATAGACTGGGCCTTAATATGAACTAGGCAGGTAAAATATATATATATATATATACAGGTGAATTTAAGTTATCTCAATCTTTAACACACAATATCTTCACACAATGAATATAAAAAATACTTTGCTAAAATGTGCGTTAAACATTTACTCTTTCTACCATGACAAAGAATTATGAAATATTAGTGGAAGAAAGGCAAATGAGGCCAACTATGGAAGAATTACAAATTTAGGCAGTACTCTTGAAATAAATGTCACAGACCACTTATTAATACAATAAATACAGAAAATGCAATATTTACCTTGAATCCTATTCCTCCATATTAAACAATTAATTAAAACAGTAGAACTACAAGTACAACTATAACTATAAGTGCCAGACAACTTCTCTCAACAACTGCCCAATTCAAACTGACCAATCTATTCCCAGAATTGACCAAATTACGCACGGGCAGCTGGCAAAAGAGCGGGAAAAATGGAATTTCTCGACAGTAGTTCTCATATGTCCAGATAGAATAATCCAAGGTAACTTAAGGTAGTTCATGAGTCACTTGACCTAAAGCGGATATAATTTATAAAATACACAGCTAACTGATTGTTATTTCTTTATTATAATTCAAGCGATAGTTCTACCCCATTGGCAATCTGCAAAATAAATAGTACATATAACATCAAATATCGTTCTGGTTGCAACAGTAAACCCCAAAACACGCAAAAGACAAACATGAATGGCAATGTTAATAAGGAATAAAGGCAAATTGCGTCACAAATACAAACGCATAAGGGTTGACAATAGGGCTACCGCCTTGGGACGGTCAGTGGCAAAAAAGGTCGCTGGTGGTTAAACCAGGTTCTAGGGTGCACCAAACCTAGCACTTATCTATTGTCATTCCAATAAAACGGGACAGTGTAAATAAAGAAATCCCCGCCATGAACTTTTCTCTAACCAACAAGGCAGCATTAATATGCAATATAAGTAAAACACAAAGATGCTCGTGTATATATAAATACAAAAAAACAATAGCCTAGAAAGCCACAAAGAAGGTACTCAGTGACTTTGCAGAATCCAGAGCAAAATACGAAAGTAATTTAAAAACTTCTGCGACAAGGACTATCCCAACTTGACTTCTATGGTGTTTTGATTTACAAACTTCGTAAGATCAATGGTCATAATAAATGTCAAACAATATTTTATTAAACTTTATCAAAAGAGGTTATGACCCTATCATTTTGAAACGTACTGTATGTTTAGTGGTTGACCCATTTACAGTTTGTCACCATGCTTTCCTCTTTGACTGTGCGATGACCGGACAGATTGTGGACCCTATGATGACATTTACCAAATACTTATAGGACGGTAGCGTTTGATGTTTGTCTTTTCGGCCGTTTCCAAAGGTCCATTATCATACTCTTTTTTTTAATCTTGTGTTGTCGTTCCCTTAACGGTTTATTCTCTTGTTGCTCTGGCTTCTGCCAAGTCATTCAGTACTTACGTTGTGGTTTCTAGTTTTTTTTTATATTATTTATACATGATCATGTGTTTTACTTATATTGCCTATTAATGCTGCCTTGCTTGTTATAGACACTAACCTGGCGGGGATATCTTTAATTACAGTTTCCCGTATATTGGGATGACAATAGGATAAGAGTGAGGTTTAGTGCCCCCTAGAGCCTGGTTTAAACCCAAGGGTATTTTTCCAATGGCCGTTTCAAGGCGTTAACCCTATTGTCAACCCTTTTGTGTTTGTGATTTCTTATCTTGCCTTTTATTTATCTTTAAAGTCGTTCTTTGTTTCTGTGTGTGTTTGTGGTCCTTCTTGAATGTTACTTTTCCTGTTCGATTTTTATATCTACTTTTAGTTTTAAAACATTATTATTTATTGGGTGTTCGATCTTAGTTTGGTTTCTTATGCATCTTTTCCAATCACTCGGAATTGCACTAACCACTCCCATATACTTGGTAGACGGGACATGCATATTATATTTTGCATATAAATTTTCAAAAGATAAGATGGAACAATTATCATTCACAATGTCGTTTATAAAAAATATCGCTATTTTGGGAAAGGTTAGGGTTACGGTTCCGGTTATCTTTAATAAAAGAACGAAGTATTATTGACTTTTATATTTGGGTTATAAAATATTGGTTCTGATAGAACCTGCTCCGTCGTATTATTTTAATTGTTCTGTATCATTGCCCAAGACTGTACCACTTCTTTCCAAAAGCTATTCATATGATCGCCTACTTTTATATGACCGTTTTTATGTAGATGTCAAACTTTATATCCCCAAATGTTTCCAAATAGTCCAATAATAAGTGTTTTCATGGCGCAAACATATCAGAGTATATAAATTTGTTTAATCCAATTTAATTAAAGTGAGTGACTTAATGATTCGATTGTATTTATCATAATATTGCGTTTGATTTTGTCAGGTTTATTTGACAAAATAAAATAAAAACATCAACGTTTGCATGTCCCGATACACATATTTAAGGGTATCAGGCAAAACGGCGAAACATTGAATGAAAACTAGCAAGGCCAGCGTTTTTAAAACTGTTCTTTTCCTATAAAGGGCAGGTTTCTAAACAACTAATCATTAAGTAACTTTTTTATTTTCTCAAATTCGTTAGGTCTTGTTGAATAACAATCCGATTTCTATCCGCCAAGGGCCGCTATTATGCCTTGAACTAGGGACTAGTTCCGGCACACGACTTGGGATTTGGACATCAGAATTTAAAGTTGGAACTCATATATATTGTAGATCTTTATTTTTTTAACAAACAATCCTTATTCACTTAAAAGATTGGACTTACAATTAGGCTATTAAAAATGCCGCGGAGGCATCTTTACTATGTATTGTTCTATTGGTGCCATTTTCAGGAATTAATTCTACCGGAATCGGAAGTTCTAGAACAAAGTATGACAGCTCGTTGGATCTGTATTAAATAGATCTTTAAGTTTGACTACATACAACAATCGATTTTGTTAGACTAGAGGTCGCAATATTTCCTTAAACCATGGACTAGGTCCAGCACTCGACCTGGAATCTGAAAATCAGAATTACAAATACCAATAAATCTGTAACCGATTGACCTATCTTTGATATGAATACATTTGTAGACAGATCCTTATTTAAACGTTTCAAAAAAAATAATTTGCCTCAAATAATTTCGAAGAAGTCAACAGTTAGGGTTAGGGTGGAGGTATTATCATTATAATTATGTGTCCAGCGTACTTTGTTTTGAGGACAGAATCTCCTGAGGTTTTGATCGATCTAAACAGGTTGATTCCTGAATCAACGGTTTTGATACTTAAGTAGCTTTACATGAATTAGAATTTGCGACAAAAAGTGCTCTGGGATCACCAAGCCCAATTTGTGTAGAGTTAAAGTAGAATACCACTTAAGCCGAGCAAGGAGTCATGAGAGGTGTTGCACCTTATATAACCTCTCATGAACAGACTCAATAAAACCGAGTCTGCTACTTTTCTCTCTTGATTATGTTTGTTGCTTCCATGGGATCCCCTATCCAGTATTTGTTGTGTGGATTTTTGTGAATTTTTGGATTCCAGTACATTTTAAGGAGCTTATTCTGCCTGTTATACTGACGGTCAGTTGTTAATAATATTCCGGCCGTTGAACATTCGTCGCCCAAGCCGGCTCCAGAGATGTTCTATACATCTGGAGAAAACACTGCCCACCTTAGGACATTGATGTTGTTCTCGGCTAGATAGGCAATTGTAAGCGTAGATGAGTGCGGTTTCGCTTTACCATGCTGAAATAACGTTACGTCAGGGTGATCTCTGAAAAATATATAGCCGTCGGCTCCAGGAATTCATCAGCGCACCGACAGGCCGTCAAACTTCCATCAACGACTACAACATGTGTATTGTGGCTCTAGGATATGCATCCACATACCATAATGCTACCACCGCCCAAGCGCTGCTTGCCTGCCACAACAACAAACATTTCCAATGCTGTTCAAATGTTATCGGCACCACCATTCACGATCACATTGCCGTTCTGCAGTCAATATATTGCCCCTATATATATTGTCACGTTGTAACAAAAATCGACGCACCGTTGAACGACTGATATGTTGCTGGTTGTATCAATGTACCTCATGAAGCGGTTTGTTTTGATGTCCGAAAACGATCCAGAAGATGCATAAGGAGGATATGACGGTTTTCTCAGTTTTGCTGTTGCGAAAATGAGAAAAATGGTCCTGTAGAAACCACAGCACCTAAACGCAACGGTACCGTAGGTCCCACTGCACCACAAACACAGAGCAAATTACATATAGTTACAATAAAAAGGACAATACATAACACAAAAAAAATATATATAAAAAGATCGGACAGGGAAAGTAGAATTCAAGGAGGACAGTCAACCACAAAACACAGAAACAAACACGCAAACAGATAAACAAGAAGGCAAAAGCAATTATAAATGAAAATGACATCACAAACACAAAAGGGTTGACAATAGGACTACTGCCTTGGAACGGTCAGTGGCAAAGTAGGCCACTGGGGGTTTAAACCGGTTCTAGGGTGCACCAAACCACACACTTACCCTACTGTCATCTCATTAAAACAGGACAGTGTAAATAAAGAAATCCTCGCCATGATCTAATCTCTAACCAACAAGGCAGCATCAATAGGCAATATAAGTAAAACACAAATACAAAGAGTGGTGAAGACAGGGAAGTCACTCTTTGACTTACAGGATGCAGCCGGCCATTCACAGAGCCCGTCTCCTCATGACTTGGACCAAACGCATTACAGTAGAGTGTACATGGCTACGTCATGGTATGATATCTTTTTAATACGAACCACAATTATACCAGTGCATAATGCAATAGTAATGCATAGCACATAAAGGGACATTTCTCCGTGCAGCTCTGAGTGGGTAATCAGCCATGATAAATCAATCGGTCAACATGTACGTACATGTATCCATAGTATGGTTATAAACTAGGATAATCAAAAACATGTAGCAAAAGTTGGGGAAAATAGGAATATCTTGCCCCTAAGACTGGTGCGTTTTCATTGAACATCAGTATAGTTACAGAAACCTTCATAGTCTCCAAAAAGGACACATGCTAGGAAACTATATCCAACAATTGTGTGGTTAAATAAGCAGAAGTGATCTCTAAAAAAAAGAGTATGATAATGGACCTTTGGAAACGGCCGAAAACGACACAAACGAAATATTGCAGTCTCGGCTTGACTGAGACTGTTCATGAGCGGTAGTGAAATATGCTAGCTACCGCTCACGCCCTCTATCCCCGGGTTGAGCAGAACTTAATATTAATAAAATCAATAGTACAAAATGTTAACCATCCCGAAGATGGCATGCATATGGCGGTGGACATGGAGTATCTTTCTTCCCCATGTCGTACGGCGTATGGTCCCAGTATCTAATAAAATTAAATGCCCCTAAGAGCGAAATAAACATAATGGAATTTAGTTGGGAGCAGCGGTTATGACGCTTTCAACGTATTGATATAGTGCAATCATAACACAAAGATGATGATGTATATAATTTATATGAATATAAAAACAAAAGTAGATATAAAAGTCGAATAGGAAATGGAGAATTCTAGGACCGCAGTCAACCAAAAACAAGCATAGAAAGGCAAACAATTTCACAGATGCATAAAACGCCAGATAAGACATCACAAACATAAAGGGTTGACAAAAGGACTTCCGCATTGGAACGGTCAGTGGAAAATAGGCCGCTAGGGTTTAAAAAAGATATGAAACTTTAAGGAAAAATTTGGAAATCGCCGAACACCACGTTCTAGGGTTCACCAAATATCACTCTTACCCTATTGTCATCCCAGTAAAATTAGATGGTGTAAATAAAGATATTCCTACCAACACATCATAACACATAGATGATCATTGATGAATATATATATTTATATATATGAATATAAAAACAAAAACCTAGAAAACCACAAGGCATATGCTCAATGACTTGATGGAAGCCATAGCAACAAGAGAACAAACCATTAAGGATACGACAAGACAATAGTTAAGACAAGTTTCACACGCTACCGTCATTTGAGGATTTAGGTAGACGGCAACCACAATTTAGGGCCCACAATATGTTCGGTCATCGCACACTCGTAGCGGAAATCACAGTGGCGAACTGTAAATGGGTTAACCACTAAACATGCCGTGCGTTGCAAAAAGATAGGGTCATGACCGCTTTTGATGAACGTTTTAACACGTTTCATAAAGATTGTATAAAAGTGATTATGACAAAGGATCTTCCGAAGTTTGTAAATCACATCCCCATAGAAGTCAGGTTGTGATAGTCAAACTTTACCGTCCTCTCAGGAATTAGGTTGACGTCATATGTCGGGTCATCGCATAATCAAAGAGGAAAGTGTCAAACTGTAAATGTGTAAAACACGCAATCACAACAAACAACAACTACAAGGATAAAGTATTTGACAACGAAAACATAAAAGGGTTAACAATAGAGGTACCGTATGGAACGGCTTTTTGGTAAAACCCTGCTAGGAGTAAAAACCAGGTCATAAGGTCCGGTGTATAGGTTGCAGAAAACTAAATACTTTCCCATAGACCTCCTGTTGCACCTGTCAGCTAATATCTCAAGAATTATACACCAGATTTTCTTTAAATTACCTTATTTCATAGATATTTCCATCACAAAGCCTTTGAAAGTGTGAAAAAGACAACTTTTTCTGCTCAACCTCTCTGCACATGTCTGTGTTTACAAACACTTTTGAATCCGCACTGAATATTGACATGCAATTTCAATGGATGTTAAATTTTCAAAAACATTAAAAAATATTTTTTTATTTAATTTAATGATCCTAGCTGATTGGGATTATTTTACCTATAGTTTATCCTTCCTGAAAATGCATATTGAATATTTCAAAGTTATATCTGCTGACCTCTGTGAACTCTGTGAACTTTCACTTCTGTACTGAATCGTACACAACAAAAGGCGGGGCTTCAGCCAGGCTATATTTAGCTGTACGCAACCTATAAACCAGGTCATAGGCTTCGGAGTATAAACCAGGTTCCAGGATCCGGAGTATAAACCAGGTCCTAGGGTCTGGAGTATAAACCAGGTACTAGGGTCCGGAGTATAAACCAGGTCCGAGGATATGGTCATCCCAATCAAACGGACCAGTGTAAACGGGATTGTTATATAACGCATCAAAGGCCCGCAAGAACATTTGAACAGGACTTATTTTGACATGAAATAATAGTGAGTCTTCACGTGCCAGCTAGATATTTAGTTTTCGACAATGTATTGTATCAGAATACAACAACGAAAGGTTCGCTTAATCCATGGCACGGACACGCTTTATAATAAGACGTTTAATGTATATCAATCAGGGTCCATCCTTTATATGAACATATAAATGATTGCGATATCAACCAACTATTAGCTTATTGATTACGCTAGTAGTTATGTCTATTTTATCATGCAGATATGCACTTTTCTGCCTAATAAAGGGGTGACCTATTATATTTTGCTTTAATTAGGCACTGGCCAATAAATCAAATCAATGCGGAATCCCTCGGCGTTTATTGTACATAACGTTATCTGACGTCATGCACGTAACTTTGCCTGACGTCATAAAACAAACAAAAAACAACAACATGGCGACGTCCTCGATACGCGTACCATTCTAAGAAATAGGTAATAATAGTAATTCATACAGAAAATATGGATAATCTACATGATAAATAGAATATTATGTCAGTGCCTTTTACTATCAAGTTTATTAGGCTCGGCACGAAAACGAAGAATGGCACGGCAGAGCCTCGCCATTCTTCGTTTTCTAAGCCTCGCCTAATAAACTTGATAGTAAAAGGCACTGACATAATATTCTCTATATAAACAAAACAACATACTATATAGCAATAAACTAATATTTATTTACGGCTATACAAACATACAATAGCAATATGAAACATATATAGAATAACGTAAGCCATTGGGTGCGTTCAGGGTTCTCCCATCGGTACTGAAAACAATCTCGGTAACCTTCGGTTACCATAGTTAGCCTTAGGTTCGCCGATAGGTAGAAAGTTGGTACCAATCTTCCCGCGACTCTGAACCATGGGCGGCCATTGGTAACTCGAAGTTAACCGACGTGGTTGCCAATGGGAGAACCCTGAACGCACCCAATGTCTGTCGCTTAAATGATGAAATACTAAAGTCTACACTCTAGCTTGATTTTAAGATATTTTAATAGTGTAAATACTCGCCTCGTGTTGTACATAAACACTAAACGTTGTGGAATAATACATACACAATAAAGTCTACACTATAGCTTGATTTTAAGATATTTTAATAGTGTAAAATTAATACTCGCTTCATGTTGTACATAAGCACGAAACTATGTGGAATAATACATACAAAATAAAGTCTACAGACTAGTATTAGCAGGTTTCTAAAATATTCAGAATATCAAAGTAAATGTACATGTAAGTAAAATGATTCATGTACACCTTTAATCAGTGTTAACTAAGAGCTGCATAATTGCATATCAAATATTATAATATAGATGATTAATTCTCGAATGTTTTTTTACGCTGTGATTACTTTTCGTGTTGGTTGTCAAAGACGCTCATCCGTAGATGTATCGAATTCCTATCTAAGCATGTGATATATCGGGAGTTGTCTTGTCTCATAGGTTATATAATTTGTAATGCGCAGTATTACGTTAAACTAGTTATTTTACCAAAGGAAGACGAGATTGCTTTCATATAATGGAAAACAACTAGCAAGTTCCATAACATGTACATACGAGGGCTGTTCAAATAATACGTTGACTTCTTCGATATCGCACTCATTTCTTGACGTAAACATTTAAGATTCATACACTTTGTAATCCAAATCATAAGAAATCAAAAGATTTAAACAACAAATCGATACCATGTCTAGTAACGTTGCAATCAATGATCTAATAGGGCGAGAAATATATCTACGGAGCAGTCCAAAATGTTACTTCTTTATTCTATAACTGCATTTCGGGAATGGCTAAATAAAAGGAACGTCTTTGGCAAAAATACACAAAACTAAAATAGCATTTTCAACGTATTTCAACATTACAATTTCGATATTTTATGAATATTGAACAAGGAGAACTATGATAAATATAAATAAGTACACGAACACTTCCTTGCTTTTAAAGGGAATGTAGCGACACAGCCAAATCATCTTTATTATTGAGAGTTCTGAAAAACTTGAATAAGGCTGAAAGAATTATCAAAATCGGATGATAAACAAAGAAGATATGATCATTTGAAGTTCCTGTTGAAACGGATTTAGAAGCGGCCATTTTGAGAGCTATGATTTCACGGTTCTAAATGACCATATATGGAATATTTATAAATATCAAAATTTACTGATTTATAGAGGAAAATGACAGCAACTGTATGGAAAATATGTAACACTTAATGGCAATAATGTTTTATTTGACCAGTAAATTTGTTTGCATACATTTGCAGTGATTTTCTTCGTTTCAAATGATATTTATCAATATTCCATATATGGTTCAAGAATGGTTGTGAAAAATGCTTAATACCGTTTACGCACTCTAGTTACGGGTTGAGCATATTTCAATACTTATACTGATAACAGTGCCAACATTAAGGTCATCTCTAATATGGTATCAATATGACGGTGAACATGGAAACATCAAAGTGATATTTTCATACCATTACATGGCAAAAGGCGTATGGACGGTCCCAGTTGCTGACACAATATTTTGCCCTAAACATGCTAAACGAGAAAACGATGGGCGAAATAAACATATGGAACTTAGTTGTGAAGCTTGAACACTCGCTACATACATCGCAAAATGTACGACAGTTCACTTCTAATACAATGAGTACGAACATAGTTATTTCAATTTTGTAGACAAAAGATGTGAGATGAAATTGATTGTGTGATTTTTAAACCGAAAAGTATGCGTGTTTGTGATGTCGTTCGCATTTTTTATTACTTTTGCCTTCTCGTTTGTCTGTTTGCGTGTTTGTTTTTGTGTTTTGTGGTTGACTGTCGTCCTTGAATGCTGCTTTCCCTGTCCGATATTTTTATATTTCTTTACGATCTTAGAACGGTCAGTGGCAAAAAAAGGTCACTGGGTTTTAAATCGGGTTCAAGATTGCTCCAGATCTCACTCTTACCCTTTTGTCATCTCAATAAAAAAGGATAGGGCTAGGGTAGGGTATAACATAAATAAAGCAAGTTAGGTACAGAATAAATAACGTAATCCTCACAAGCCATATCCTCTAACATTTAAGGCAGTATAAGTATAACAAAGATGATCATGTATATATGAATATAAAAAGCGTATAAAGCCACAAAACGAGTACTCAGTGACTTGGCAGAAACCAGAGCAACAAGAGAATAAACCATAAAGGGTACGACAATACAAGATTGGAGACAAGCGTCAAACGCTAACGTCCTATGAGGATTTAGGTAGACGTCATTATAGGATCCGCAATCTTTTCAGTCATCGCACAATCAAAGAAAGCATAGTGGCGAACTGCAAATCGGTCACAAGGAACTTATGAAGTTTATAAAACTCACGTCACCATAGATGTTAGGCTGCGATAGTCCTTGTCTTTAAATTTATAAAGTATATCACGGTTATGATAATAACATTGTTCAAAGTATTTTTTTAAGTTTATGGTAACGGGAGCCCTAAGGGTAGGAGTAGTATTTTTAGTTATACAATGATTACGAATATTAAAGTTCTCAACTCAACTGAAAGCTCTAAAAACGAATGAGTGGAGAAACATAGTCTAGCCTATAAGAAGTAGCTCCATGTAAACTTACTGTTTGAAGAATCAAATTAAAACCTATATAATAGTGGCAGCCGAGCTTTATGAACGAAAAATAACTAGCACCGAGCCCGATCACCAGACGGACACAAGACACTTAGTGAAAATAAAAATTTACGCGTGTCACAACACGTTAAGTTGTTAAAGTTATTAAAACGGTCTTCAAGAAGCGAGGGAGGTGAAATAATGGCAACTGATAAAACAGAAAATGAGACAATTTTACATGCAAACAAAAACTTTCTGTGGACACACGCAAACAAATTAAAGACACAAACTTAATAAGGTGTTAGTGGAGAATAGATTAATTATTACCTCAGAATGTAACGATCTCGCGCACTTTTCCGGGTAGAGCTCACAGTCCACTTTAGTGTAAATTATGGTCCAGCGAGTCGATGAGGCGACTATACGTAAATTATGCTATCCTATTCCGATAGGTGAAAAATAAGATCCCGGTCATATAACTCAACAGTGGCCATCTGAAAACAAAACAACGGAAAGGCAACAGTTACTGGCCAATAAATAATTAAAGTGCAAATCAAGGCAGTCCCAAATGTATACATTGTATGAGCAATGTCAAGAAGAAGTAAAGTACATTCGCATACAACTGTTGAGAAAATTCTTGAGAGCATGGACCAAATCAAACAAACTGTAAATGTTGTTGCTTCGAGCACATCACCCGAAGGCCATGCTTATACCAGAAGACATCGAAATAATACAAAACTACGTACAAAGAGGCAGACTGCAGTGTGCATACCAACACAGAGACCCCCATGGCCAATTATCAGTGTGATTTTGCAAACTTTACATGAATTTTCAACCATAATTTAGCAATTTCCATTTTTGATATCTTAATACAAATATCGCCTGCTACTTTTTTACAAAAGATTGATTGAATTGAATTGGATTTTATAGTCGCACCAACAGCTAAGGTCATATGGCGACTTTCCAGCTTCCATTGGTGGAGGAAGACCCCAGATGCCACTCCGGGCAATTTTTGTGCACGGGCGGGCACCTGGGTAGAACCACCGACGTTCCGCAAGCCAGCTGGATAGCTTCCTCACATAAAAGATTCCTAGGACCCTGAGGGATCGAACCTACAGCGGTGAGGGGCAAGTGGTTTCAAGTCAGAGACTATAACCACTCGGCCACGGACGCCCCTTTTACAAAAGATAAATGTAGACAAATAAATCTGCTTCCAAGTCTTAAAGCAGCCTCTTTTTCGTACTCTGCTTTTGGCATATATTAATATTGAATGTTTTCATAGGCTTACATAATAAGGATTTTGTCATACAACACACATCTGATCAATATAACCTACTATATATTCAAGAACTATCCTTGACACGCTTAAAGAGTGTCGCAAATTGAGGAATATGCTCACCATCGGACTCGCAGAAAACACATGCGACTTTCTGAATATGTACTATTGCTGCAATTACCTCAGTGGAATACAATTCTATCTTTTATCACTTCAACATATTATGTTGACATTTCTGTGGGCATTATTTATAATATAGGCAATTCCGCCAAAGCAGAATATAGACAAAATATATACAAGAGACCACATAGGTATCTGATCTAAATTGTTTGTTGTCAATATCAACTATATAGATAACTAAAGGTAGACAACTTGGTAAATTTAAAGCATAATAATACATTATTTTGTAGTAGTGAATAGTTTCTTTCGATTTTCACATTTGAAACACGCTATTATAATTGAACAGTTTGTTTGGGTCTTGTATTACACTCAATGCATTAGACTCCCTTAAACTAATTTACTAGAAACAAAAGAAAAGTATATTATTTTTTTTTGTGAAAAGAAAAGTAGTTTGCCTCCGGAAAATGTTAAAAGTATGTCAAACAATACCGTGAGACTTCTCTGATCTGTTTCACACCCATGTTTACGAATCTGATATTTCAAGTGTGAATTCTCTTCTGTTTTAATTATTTTATTGAAAATAGATGTCATCGTCAAACAGGAAATGTAGCATTTAACAGGAAATGTAGCATTTAACAGGAAATGTAGCATTTAACAGGAAATGTAGCATTTAAGAACCACAGTCAACAAAAATCAACACTTACAAGGATACATAAAAGGCAAGGTCTATGACGTCACAAACATAAAGGGTTTATTTAACAATAGGGCTAGAATGGTCAGTTTCAAAAAAAGGTACTGGGGCGCCAGTAGTTTCTAGAATGCACCAAACATCATGTATACGCTATTTTCATCCCGATAAAACGAGTGTCAACCACTAAACACCCAATGCGTTACAAAATGATAGGCTCATAACCTCTTTTGCAGATATTTTTAACAAATTTAATGAATATTTATGAAGTGATTATAACCAGGATCTTACGAAGGTTATAAAGAAAGACACCATAGAAGTCAAATTGTGATAGTCCTTGGTACAGAAGTGTTCCTAAATTACTGTTAATACTGACGGTCAGTGAAAAAGCACCAGTAAATTTGGAATAAAACTTCTGAACCAATATTTTCTATATTTTAAGTATTGACTCTTGAACTGACTTGTTTTACAAGTTTATTGGTAGGTTTTTATGACGAGCGTTAACGCAGTTAGTTACCTTGTTATGTCACAGTGTTTAATCATAAAAAACACTGTTTCACTAAATTTCAAGCTGCATTAATCCGTCTCGGAATAAATTCCAAATAGTTGCACACTTCGTACCCATAAGGTTTTCAACAATATGTCTATAAACGGAAGTTCTATACCTGACGAAAATAGTGTCTAATAGGAAAATAAGTGTTTCACAAACTTCTTTGACCCGTCCACGTAGGGATATTGTCCAAACTGCAAAACGCTTTAATATTGTTACAGGCTAAATATGTAGTTTGTCTTTGATAAAAATGTGTATTAAGGTTGTATATAGTATGGAAAAGTACTTATAGATGAAATGTGGCGTGTATTGCATTTATTATCGAGAACTTCTCTTGAAATTTTAGTTAACCAAACAAATTAATCTCAGAGTATTAATAAACTTTATACAATAGTGTTTAACGTGATCTTTAACAACAGTAAGACAAGAAGTTTAACATATGTTTGTAGTGGTTCAGGCACTGTAAATAAATAAAAGAAATGGGCTTTATACTAATTACTTTATACCGTTGCTCCCAACTAAATTCCATTTTGTTTATTTCGCTCTTCGGAGCATAGAATTTTGTTAGATACTGGGACCATACGCCGCTGGACATGGGGGTGTAATAAGTATAAAGGTCGCTATGTCCGCCGCCATATGCATGCTATCTTCGGGATGGTTAAAATACTGTACTATTGAGTTTATGAATATTGAGTTCTGCTCAACCCGGGGCTAGGGGGCGTGAGCGGTATCAATCATATTTCACTACCGTTCATGAACAGTCTCAATCAAACCGAGAATGCACTATTTCGTATGTACCGTGTTCGGCCGTTTCCAAAGGTCCACTCTCATACTCTTGTTTATAGACGTAGATATAGAAGTCGAACAGGATATGTAGCATTCAAAGACAACACTAATAACAAAATATATGTAAAAGGGTAGATTTGACATCACAATCAAAAAGGGTTGACAATAGGGCTACCGCCTTGGAACGGTCAGTGGCAAAAAAGGCCTCTGATGATTTAAACCAGGTTCTAAGGTACACAAAACCACACCCTTAACCTGTTGACATCCCAGAAATAGGACAGTGTAAATAAAGATATTCCAGCTAGACTATATTCTCTAACAAACATGACAGCATTAATAGGCAATGTTAGTATAAAACATGTATCATGTATATCTAAATATAAAAATCAATAGCCTAGAAAGCCACAAAGCAAGTGATCAATAACTTGGCAGTAGCCAGAGCAACAAGAGAACAAGAAATTAAGAATACGACAAGACACGATTTAAGACAAGCATCAAACGATCCCGTCCTCTGAGGTTTTAGGTAGATCTCATCATAGCGTCCACATCTGTCACCTCATCGCACAATCAGTGGCAAACTGTAAATTGGTCAGCCACTAAACAAGCAATGCTTTGCAAAATGATAGAGTCATAACCTGTTTTGATAAAGCTGAACAATAAATTCTGAATAGAGATAGGGTTAGCACGTTGTGTTTGTTGCAGTGTGGCGACCGTAAAATCTTGCCCCGACTATAAATCAGTAGCGTTATTACTTACTGATCCTTTGGGATTATCAAGTCCATTCTTTGTGGCTTTAAAGTAGAATATAGCTTAAGCCGGTGCTAGTAGACGTGAGAGGTGATGCGATCTACATCACATCTCATCACTCAATGAAACCGAGTCTACTGCTTTTATCTTTTGTTTGTGTTTGTGTTTGTTGCTTCCAAGGGATCCCATTTTCAGTATTTATTTATTAAATAGTTGAAAATTGATTATGACCAAGGACCTTACGATGTGTGTGAAAATGAGAAAAATGGTAATATAGCAATAATAGCCCCCACTCAACATAAAAGTCGGTTTCTGATTTAATAATGGCTTCGACAACAGTATGAACAGTAGTATGAACAGGTTGTGATCCTTGTCGCAGAAGAGTTCTTACATTACTTTTATATTTACAAAAGTAGATCAGGGTTACGATAAATAAATTTAGCCATGTTCTTTCGAAGTTTATGCTAACAGTAACCCTTATGAAGCAGCTCTTTAGTTATATAAAGATTACGATTCTAAAGTTTTCAACTCGACTACAAGTAAACGTATGAAAGGAGAAATTTGAAAATGGTCGAACACGATAAATATAAAAAAATATTGCAGTCTCGGTTTGATTGAGACTGTTCATGAACGGTAGTGAAAAGTGCTTGCTACCGTTCATGCTCTCTGGCCCGGGTTGAGCAGAACTCAATATTTAAAATGCCAGTAGTACATAAATTAAATTTGATCAATCCTGAAGATGGTATGCATATGACGGTGTACATGGAACCTTCATTAGGTGTTTTCACACCATTCCATGGCCAGCGGCATATGGTCCCAGTTTTTAACAAAATGATTTGCCCTAAACGAGAAAACAATGGGCGTAGCAATGTTGTTCGGGCAACATCTCCATCTAAGTGAAGTTAATTAACAAAATCAAGAACAACCTCTCTTGTCGTAGATGTTGCAGTAAAGATATATTAGATTTGTTGAGTTGAAGTTATTCAGGATAGAGAGAGTTTTGCCATAGTAGAAAAAAAGGTTGTCAATGTTCAATATGTCATCCAGATACCAAGACATATTTAGATCTAGTTTACGATAGTTATACAAATATTACGAATATTAAAATCTTCAACACGACTACAAGCTCTAGAGAAACGAATACGTTAAGAAACATGGACCCCATATTAAGAAGTAGCTCGGGGAACACCCTCATCTTATCTTAATGGAGATAATTAACAATATCGAAATTAAAATCATCTCTCTTGTCATCGATTTTACTAATTATTTCGCCATTTTCAATAGAGAGATGTAAATCAAGTAAAGAAGCGACGGTATCAGAAATGTTAACTTTGTTGAGTTGAAGTTCCTTAGGATAGATACTATTAACCATAGTAGAAAAGAAAGGATTGTCAATGTTCAATATGTCATCCAAATACCGAGAGGTGTCATTAAAGGCTTCAATTACATCTGGTGAATGACTCAAAATTAAATACCTTTCATGGCAATACAAAAACAAATCTGCAACCAGAGGTGCACAGTTTGTACTACCCACGGGGATACCAACGATTTGTCTGTTAAAATAGTAGTTTCATACCTAGCGAAAATAGTATCTTATAGGACAATAAATGCTTCACAAACTTCTCGGCAAGTCCACATAGTGTAATTGTCCAAAAACCGTTAGTACTTTATTTGGAATATCAGCAGAACAGTAACAAAGAATTCTACCTGTCTGGTTTGACCTTAATATTTACTTTCGCAAGGACAAAATTAATGAAAAAATGAGAATACAAGTGTTAAAGCTTTATTTTATGATAAGCAATGAAATACTCTATCTTATCAGTGAAATAAAAGCGTTATTTTACAGTAGGTGCCGGGGCTACAGTAGTTTCCCTAAAAGAAAATGCTTGTCAAATCATAAAATTAAACGAAAATTTGTTGTTTTGTCGTGAATAACATATTCGTGAAAATATAAAGTTATTTCACTTTCCGATGACATAAAATATGTTATTCACTCCAAAACAACAAATATCCTCTATATATTTAAAAACACTAGTTTTTTAATTAAGTCTTTAAATTATTAAATCTGAACATTGTACTATTAGTGATTTGTTGGTTTGTATGATGTTTTACGTCATTTTCAACACATTTAAGGTTATATAAGACGGTGGAATATTTTATCCAGAATTGTTTACATTCTTACAGACCTTTGCAGTTATGATTGTGTTTCAATACATACTCTTTCAAACTAAACTATTGCTCAGTTTTAAAATGTTGAACGTTGCAAGTAGAAAAAATAAACACATTCAGAAATGCTTTAATTGAAATTAAATAATTAAATCAAATGATTCATTAAAATAAAAACAATTGGAATTTTGTTTCAAAACATCTTTTATTTTAAATAATACTATACTAAAAAATGGAAAATCTTATTTAGCAAAACACACACGCATTTAATATTCAATGTTAATAACTATTTAAAATAAATATAAGACCTTACCATATGAGTTAACGGTGTGCTTATCATAGGCTGTATGACCAGTTACCGCTCAGCGTAAAGTTATTATATAGCAGTAAACCTCTAAGGGGTCCCTTCTACGAAGGAGATCTTTTCAAGGAAGTAAACACTTTCCGATAATAAGGATAGCATTTCCACTAATCGTCACATGATTTAACGGTCATGTTTACGGTACTGTTTAAATTTGAGATAAGTTATGTCAATATTTTGAATTTGACATTATATGATATGTTAGCAAGTAGATAACAATTTAGGTTACATTAGTTTTAAAAATGTTGTTTAATCATAAACTTTACCTTTAATCAAAATATACATTTTATAGATAAATATTTGACAATTCAAATTATTTGTTTAAATAACGGATATTATCGACTTTTTTTCTCTCGAGGTCTTAATTCAAAAGCAAATAATATCGATAGGAATGTCATTACTATTTTTCATTTGGTATTAACGGGTGTAAAAAAAGGATATATATGGTTCCTATAGAAACCACAGCATCCAAACGCAATGGCGTCGTAGGGTCCTCACTGTACTACACACAAGGAGCAGTATTTAATTAATGTTACCATGAAAAAGACAAAATACAACACTAGATTTTGATCAGAGCCTGATCAAACGGGCTTTCTTCTGTTTTTAATGGCGTCATGACGTCACAACTGTCAGAGATGTCGAAGATGAAGACGCTGATTGATTTATCACGAAAATAAATTCGAACATGCAATCAGTGAAAAAAAAGAATTTCTGAATATTTTGACGTCATTGACATCATGACGTCAGGATACCTTATGACGTTCTTTCACAACCGGACCCAGAACTCTACAATCGGTTAAAGTTGTATTCAAATCCTATAATAAATATAGAAGATATAGACAAAACAAGATTTCTTAAATGACCTCATTGGCGGCCAGTTTGGATGACGTCATGACGTTAAAAATGTCAGCGTCGACTGAGACAATGACATTGATTGATTATTCAGTAAAACAACTACAAAAATGGAATCAGTGAAAAAACGGATTTTCATAACATTATGACGTCACTGACGTCAAGACGTTACTACATAGAGACACGTTTTTACATTCTTGCAAAACTAGAGCCTGAAACCTACAATCTGTAAAAGGTTCATTCAAATCGGACTATAAATGATTGAGATCTAGCGATAACAAGATTTGTCTGATGACGTCACTGGCGGCCATCTTGGATGACCTCATGATAATTTTCGACATTCTGGTACAACCCAACATACTTCCCTAGAGGCTATGAAAGTTGCATCAAAATCCGATCATAAATGAAGGAGATATAGCGATTACAAGATTTCTTAAATGACGTCATTGGCAGCCATTTTGAATGACGTCATAACGTTAAAACTGTCAGAGTCGACTGAAACAATGACACTGATGGATGTTACAGTAAAAAAACATGAAAAATGCAATCATTAAAAAAAAAAGACTTTTCGTAACATTGTGACGTCACTGACGTCAAGACGTTATTACATAGAGACACGTTTTTACATTCAAGCACAACTAGACCCTGAACCCTACAATCTGTGAAAGTTTCATTCAAATCCGACTATAAATGTTGGAGATCTTGCGCTAACAAGATTTGTATCATGACGTCACTGGCGGCCATCTTGGATGACGTAATGACAATTTTTGACATTCTGGCACAACACGTTTTATTTCCCTACAGGCTGTGAAAGTTGCAACAAATTCCGATCATAAATAAAGGAGATATAGCGATTACAAGATTTCTTAAATGACGTCATTGGCGGCCATTTTGAATGACGTCATGACGTTAAAAATGTCAGAGTCGATTGAAACAATGACACTGATGGATGTTACACTAAACAAACATGAAAAATGCAATCATTGAAAAAAAGGACTTTTCGTAACATTGTGACGTCACTGACGTCAAGACGTTATTACATAGAGACACGTTTTTACATTCAAGCACAACTAGACCCTGAACCCTACAATCTGTGAAAGTTTCATTCAAATCCGACTATAAATGTTGGAGATCTTGCGCTAACAAGATTTATATCATGACGTCATTGGCGGCCATCTTGGATGACGTCATGATAATTTGCGACATTCTGGCACAACACATCCTATTTCCCTACAGGCTGTGAAAGTTGCATCAAAATCCGATCATAAATAAAGGAGATATAGCGATAACAAGATTTCTTAAATGACGTCATTGGCGGCCATTTTGAATGACGTCATGACGTTAAAACTGTCAGAGTCGATTGAAACAATGACACTGATGGATGTTACACTAAAAAAACATGAAAAATGCAATCATTGAAAAAAAGGACTTTTCGTAACATTGTGACGTCACTGACGTCAAGACGTTATTACATATAGACACATTTTTACATTCAAGCACAACTAGACCCTGAACCCTACAATCTGTGAAATTTTCATTCAAATCCGACTATAAATGTTTGAAATCTAGCGATAACAAGATTTGTCTGATGACGTCACTGGCGGCCATCTTGGATGACGTCATGACCCCAAAAACTTCGGGACACTATTCCAGACTGAGCTCTATCACTGTGTAAAATTTAGAGGCCGTGCGACCTGTCATACTATGAAAAGTGCTGGGGAGAAGAAGAATAAGAGGAAAAAGAATAATAAGAACTAGATTTTGATCAGAGCCTGATCAAACGGGCTTTCTTCTGTTTTTAATGGCGTCATGACGTCACAACTGTCATAGTTGTCGAAGATGAAGACGCTGATTGATTTATCACGAAAATAACTTCGAACATGCAATCAGTGAAAAAAAGGAATTTCTGAATATTTTGACGTCACTGACGTCATGACGTCGGGATACCGTATGACGTTCTTGCACAACCGGACCCAGAACTCTACAATCGGTGAAAGTTGTATTCAAATCCGATAATAAATAGAGAAGATATAGACAAAACAAGATTTCTTAAATGACGTCATTGGCGGCCATTTTGGATGGCGTCATGACGTTAAAAATGTCAGCGTCGACTGAGACAATGACATTGATGGATTATTCAGTAAAACAACTTCAAAAATGGAATCAGTGAAAAAACCGATTTTCATAACATTATGACGTCACTGACGTCAAGACGTTACTACATAGAGACACGTTTTTACATTTTTACCCAACTAGAGCCTGAAACCTACAATCTGTGAAAGTTTCATTCAAATCGGACTATAAATGTTTGAGATCTAGCGATAACAAGATTTGTCTGATGACGTCACTGGCGGCCATCTTGGATGACGTCATGATAATTTTAGACATTCTGGTACAACCCAACATACTTCCCTAGAGGCTGTAAAAGTTTGCATCAAAACCGATCATAAATGAAGGAGATATAGCGATTACAAGATTTCTTAAATGACGTCATTGGCGGCCATTTTGAATGACGTCATGACGTTATAACTGTCAGAGTCGATTGAAACAATGACACTGATGGATGTTACAGTAAAAAAACATGAAAAATGCAATCATTGAAAAAAAGGACTTTTCGTAACATTGTGACGTCACTGACGTCAGGAGATTATGACGTAGAGACACATTTTGACATTCAGGCACAACTAGACCCTAAACTCGACAATCTGTAAAAGTTTCCTTAAAATCCGACGGTAAATGTTTGCGATCTAGCGCTAACAAAATTTGTATCATGACGTCACTGGTGGCCATCTTGGTTGACGTCATGTCAATTTTTGACATAGTTCCACAACTCAACCTCATTCCCTACAGGCTGTGAAAGTTGCATCAAAATCCGATCATAAATGAAGGAGATATAGCGATTACAAGATTTCTTAAATGACGTCATTGGCGGCCATTTTGAATAACGTCATGACGTTAAAACTGTCAGAGTCGATTGAAACAATGACACTGATGGATGTTACAGTAAAAAAACATGAAAAATGCAATCATTGAAAAAAAGGACTTTTCGTAACATTGTGACGTCACTGACGTCAAGACGTTATTACATAGAGACACGTTTTTACATTCAAGCACAACTAGACCCTGAACCCTACAATCTATGAAAGTTTCATTCAAATCCGAATATAAATGTTTGAGATCTAGCGCGAACAAGATTTGTCTGATGACGTCACTGGCGGCCATCTTGGATGACGTCATGACATCAAAAGCTTCGGGACACTATTCCAGACTGAGCTCTATCACTGTGTAAAATTTAGAGGCCGTGCGACGAGTCGTACTATGAAAAGTGCTGGGGAGAAGAAGAATAAGAGGAAAAAGAATAATAAGAATAAACAGAACGAAAACAAGAGGTCTTTCCACTGAAAGGTGGAAAGCCCTAATAAACAGAACGAAAACAAGAGGTCTTTCCACTGAAAGGTGGAAAGCCCTAATAAACAGAACGAAAACAAGAGGTCTTTCCACTGAAAGGTGGAAAGCCCTAATAAACAGAACGAACACAAGAGGTCTTTCCACTGAAAGGTGGAAAGCCCTAATAAGAACTAGATTTTGATCAGAACCTGATCAAACATGGGCTTTCAATGTCAGGCTTAACATGTAAAATCATACTCAATGACGTCATGACGTCACAATGGTTAGTGATGATAAAGACATTGATCTTGATTGATTTACTGTAAAACTGACGGAGAAAGGTTAGAAAGGGAACGCCCTCTCTCAGCAACACCATCTCACACCGACAAAGTAACCCGAAATACCCCCCCCCCCCCCCCCCCCCCCCCCCCACCCACCTCCTCCATCCGCGGCACTGACCTAAAAAAAAAAAAAAAAAAAAATTCTTCCTTAGACACTGTGTTTGTTGGTGACGTGAGGTAAACAACTGTGTCACATAACACAACACGTGATCAACCTAAACATTCTTTCCATCCGCAGTATGATGTTGCACAACAAGCGATAAAGCCGAAAAAGTAAACCATCCGCAGTATGATCTTACGCAACAAGTGATAACGAGAAACACTTATAACAAGAATTTCCATTTTTAAACAGTTATATAGGAAAATACGTAAAATCATACTGGATGACGTCATGAACTCACAATGATCGGTGACGTTAAAGACAATGACCGTGATTGATTTACAGGCAAAACTGGTCGAAACATACAATTTGCACCAAAATGACCTTTTATGACTTACGACGTCACCGGCCGACGTCACATTTAATGACGTCTTTTTTATGTTCTTGCACAACTAGACCCTAAACTGTACCAGCTGCGAAAGTTTCATTCAAATCCGACCATAAATGTTTGAGATCTAGCGCTAACAAGATATGTATCATGACGTCACTGGCGGCCATCATGGATGACGTTATGACCCCAAAATCTTCGGGACACTATTCCAGCCTGAGTTCTATCACTGTGTAAAATTTAGAGGCCGTGCGACCAGTCGTACTATGAAAAGTGCTGGGGAGAAGAAGAAGAAAAAGAATAATAACTAGATTTTGATCAGAAACCTGATCAAACGGGCTTTCCTGATTTTAATGGCGTCATGACGTCACAACTGTCAGAGTTGTCTAAGCTGATGAAACTGATTGATATATCAAGAAAATATCTTCGAAAATGGGACCAGTAAACAAATCGATTTTCTGAATATTTTGACGTCACTGACGTCATGACGTCGGGATACCGTATGACATCTGTGCACAACCAGATCCCGTAATCTACAATCTGTGAAAGTTTTGTTCAAGTCCGATCATAAATAGAGAATATATAGTCTTAACAAGATTTCCTTTATGACGTCACTGGTGGCCATCTTTGATGACGACATAACAAACTTCGACATTATTGCACAACCAGACGTTGAATGTAGGGTCCTTTGAAAGTTTTATCAAGATCCGATCATAAATGAAGGAGATATAGCGATTATAATATTTCTATAGTGACGTCATTGGCGGCCATTTTGGATGACGTCATAACATTAAAACTACTAACGTTATGTTGATTTTGCAGTAAAACAACTTAAAAAATGCAAACAGTAAAGAAAACGGATTTTTAATAACATTGTAACGTCACTGACGTCAAGACGTTATAACATAGAGACACGTTTTGATCTTTTTGCATAACTAGACCCTGAACTCTACAAGCTGTGAAAGTTCAATTCAAATCCAACTATAAATGGTTGAGATCTAGCACTTACAAGATTTTTATCTTGACGTCACTGGCGTCCATCTTTGATGACGTCATGACCATTTTTGACATTCATCCATAACTCAACCTAATTCCCTGCAGGCTGTGAAAGTTGCATCAAAATCCGATAATAAATGTAGGAGATATAGCGATTAAAAGATTTCTTAAATGACGTCATTGGCGGCCATTTTGGATAACGTCATGACGTTAAAACTCTCAGCGTCTATTCAAACAATGACATTGATAAATTTTCCATTAAAATACCTCAATATATGCAATCAGTATAAAAAACGGATTTTTCATAATATTATGACGTCACTGACGTAAGGACGTTATTATATAGAGACACGTTTTTACATTCAGGCACAACTAGACCCTGAACTCTACAATCTGTGATAGTTTCATTCAAATCCGACTATAAATGTTGGAGATCTTGAGCTAACAAGATTTGTATCATGACGTCAGTGGCGGCCATCTTGGATGACGTCATGATAATTTTCGACATTCTGGCACAACACATCCTATTTCCCTACAGGCTGTGAAAGTGCATGAAAATCCGATCATAAATAAAGGAGATATAGCGATTACGAGATTTCTTAAATAACGTCATTGGCGGCCATTTTGAATGACGTCATTACGTTAAAACTGTCAGAGTCGATTGAAACAATGACACTGATGGATGTAAAACTAAAAAAACATGAAAAATGCAATCATTGAAAAAAAAGGACTTTGCGTAACATTGTGACGTCACTGACGTCAAGACGTTATTACATAGAGACAGGTTTTTACATTCAAGCACAACTAGACCCTGAACTCCACAATCTGTGAAATTTTCATTCAAATCCGACTATAAATGTTTGAGATCTAGCGCGAACAAGATTTGTCTGATGACGTCACTGGCGGCCATCTTGGATGACGTCATGACCCCAAAAATTTTGGGACACTATTCCAGGCTGAGCTATATCACTGTGTAAAATTTAGAGGCCGTGCGAATAGTCTTACTATGAAAAGTGCTCCTGAGAAGAAAAAGAAGAATAATAATAACTAGATTTTGATCAGATCCTGATCAAACGGGCTTTCCTGTCTTGATGACGTCATGCCATCACAACTGTCAGAATTGTCGAAGATGAAGACACTGATTGATTTATCACGAAAATAACTTCGAACATGCAATCAGTGAAAAAAAGAATTTCTGAATATTTTGACGTCACTGACGTCGGGATACCGTATGACGTTCTTGCACAACCGGACTTTGAACTCTACACTCTGTGAAAGTTATATTCAAATCCGATAATAAATATAGAAGATATAGACAAAACAATAGTTTATTTATGACCTCACTGGCGGCCATCTTTGATGACGATATGACAACAGTCCACATTATAGCACAATTAGACTTTGATATCTACAAACTGTGAACGTTTTATCAAACTCCGATGATAAATGAAGGAGATATGGCGATTACAAGATGTCTTAAATGACGTCATTGGCGACCATTTTGAATGACGTGATGACGATAAAATTGTCAGCGTCGACTGAGACAATGACATTGATGGATAATACAGTAAAACAATTTCAAAAATGTAATCAGTGAAAAAAATGATGTTCATAACATTATGACGTCACTGACGTCAAGACGTTATGACCTAGAGACACGTTTTTACATTCTTGCACAACTAGACTCTAAACTCTACAATCTGTGAAAGTTTCATTCAAACCCGACAATAAATGTTTGAGATCTACCGCTAGCAAAATGTGTATCATGACGTCACTGGCGGCCATCTTGGATGACGTCATGGCAATTTTCGACATTCTTGCACAACCCAAAGTAATTCCCTACAAGCTGTGAAAGTTGCATCAAAATCCTATAATAAATGCAGGAGATATAGGGATTACAAAATTTCTTAAATGACGTCATTGGCGGCCATTTTGGATGATTTCATGACATTAAAACTGTCAGCGTCGACTAAGATGATGACAATGATGGATTTCACAATAAAACTCCTTAAAAAATGCAATTAATGAAAACAAAAGGATTTTTCATAAAATTGTGACGTCACTGACGTCAGGAGGTTATGACATAGATGCACGTTTTGACATTCATGCACAACTAGACCCTAAATTCTACAATCTGTGAAAGTTTCATTTAAATTCCACTTTAAATGCTTGAGATACAGTGATAACAAGATTTGCCTATAAACGCCAGTGGCGGCCATCTTGAATGACGTCATAACCCCAAAAGTTTCGGGACACTATTCCAGCCTGAGCTCTATCACTGCGTAAAATTGTGAAGACCTGCGACCAGTATAGGTATGAAAAGTGACGGTCACAAGAAGAAGAAGAAGAAGAAGAAGAAGAAGAAGAAGAAACAGAACGCACTCAATAGGTCTTTCCGCTGAAATGCGGAAAGCCCTAATAAACAGAACGAACACAAGAGGTCTTTCCACTGAAAGGTGGAAAGCCCTAATAACACAATGTTTTGACAATCACATCCTTACCTACCATTTCTTAAAGCTTCACAATTATCTCAATTTTCATATGTTTAATCTATGTCTCTAAAAAGGCGTGCTTAACTTTTTTTGTTCAGTATATAAATAGGTAAACACGTAAACGTTAAATAAAAATCAAAAGTGCGCATTAGAACTGACTGATGATATTTTCTTAAAACTTTAACCACATCCTTGTGAAAGAAAAGAGGCGTGCTTAACTTTTTTTGTTCAGTAAATAAATAAGTAAACACGTAATCGTTAAATAAAAATCAAAAGTGCGCATTAGAATAACTGACTGATGATATTTTCTTAAAACTTTAACCACATCCTTGTGAAAAAAAAAGAGTAATTTCATTGTTATGACAACACACGTGACTCGCCACATTGCACCTCTAGCAATATACAAGGTGCGTTGAGGGCGTACGTAATTTTATACTATGTTTTATGGTAATGACTGAAGAGTAAATAGTTTACAGTAATGCTTTGTCCAAAACCTGTTTTTAAGAATACGCATTTGTAAATTTAGATACGTTCATGTTTGTTTGTTCGTGAGAACAACACGCATTGTGCTGAAAGCGCATCTGGAGCTGTAAGAACGACGACGAAGAGTAAGAAAGAAGCAACAAACAAAAATATATAAATAATATGCAGAAAATAGAAATAATATGTAGAAAATAGAAATAATATGTAGAAGAATAAAAACAAGATGAAGAAACTACGAAGAAAAATAAAAATAGTATACATTAGATGTTCAGAGTAACTGTTTGTGATAATATGTTTTCTGTAAACACTGCATTCTATTCTACCTTTGTAATCACTTAACATTTTATTCTTCTTTATATCAAAACAACAAAGCCATTAATAATAAAAATGCTTACTAATTGCATGTAATTTAATATTGAAGTATTCAACTGTTAAAATAATACAAATTAGTTTGTTATTGTGGTTACGAATGTAGATTTTTTTATGAAAATAAATGTGAACGTATTGTGTCGTAATTTTGACGTTTTGGATTTAGAAATACGATTTATTTGTTTGTTTGAATGATATTTTACGTAACTTTTAGCACATGTTAGGCCATATATGACGGTCGACTTTTATCAGGTAAAGGCAGACCACCCCATTTTTACTGGATAGAGGCAGTACTGTATACCTCACGTCAGAATCGAAAACAAGAGCGTATGAGACTGAAACACGTGTATCTCGGGTGATGCATAACTATACAGCTTTTTAGCCTCAAGCAATTCAAATATCCAATGCACCTTTTAAAAAATGGAATAACTGATTTAAAATTGAACATAAGTTGTTGGTAGAGACCCAGCTTGCATTGATAATTATATTTACATTATACACTGTGATTATAGTAAACAACAAGAAATGTTACTGTAAGTGACAAATGCTCATGAAGTGGTTTTGACATTTGGCCTCTAAGTGTGACCTTGACCTTAGAGCAACGGACTTGGATTTTGTACGCGACACGTCGTCTTGTTATGTTGAGTACTTGTGCCAAGTTATTTGAAAATCCGTCCAGGAATGCCAGAGTTATTGACCGGACACGATTGTACGGACTGACTGACGGACGGACGGAGGGACGGTGCGACTACTATATGCCGCCCTTCAAATAGAATAGAACATAGTTGCCATGATTTGAGTCTTGAACGGCAGGCCAGGGGGTTTCTAATGCACACTCACAATCAGATTTACTTTCTTACATGCCATTTTGCGAATTCTGTTCCTTTTCAGTATATGTTATTAGCGTTAAATTGAAAGATAAAGCAAAGATTAAAACTATGCTTGTCGGCTGTTAGGGCATCAATTAGGGTGGAAACCTCATTTGTCACTTCTGTTTATGTTTTATCTTTTCATTTACCATTGCTTTATAATTGATGATACCGAAATGAACAATACACTATTAAAATTAGTGGTTACGTTTATATGTTATTTTCCTTTTCTTCTACACAAATTGCTAGTTTTTTAATAAAAACAAAATCATTGCATCGTTAAATTAATCTATAAAAGGGTAAAACGTTTGAATAGCCTATGTTATGCTTTTCAGAGGTTTTGTTAAGACGCCATGAAAAGTGTGTTCACCTAACACATGGAAACAGCTCGTGATATTTAAAAAAAACACACGTGTTTACCAGTTTACAGCCGTTCATAGCCCAGTAATTATAACTTACTGGTCCTTTGTGGGTCTTTGAGCTCAAACAAACAGAATATAACACTTAAGGTGGTGCTAGAGGCGGACTAGATGTTGCGCCATGCAATGATATAGAGTTTAATAACCGGTGTTTGCGAGATATGGGAGATATGTTCACTATCTCAAAAAGAGTGGTTATTAAACTATATATTACATAATTTAAAATGATATTTTATTAAAATGTCTAATGCTTCACGCCTTTTTACACCAGTTTGCACGAGAACGTCAAGACGACGTTACGTCATACAAACAAACTCTTCGTTAATTTCCGTAATCGTTATTCCCTAGTGGCGGAATCTGACGACGACGTCCGTAAAACAATCGGAACGTCATTTGGCGTTCCCGCCACTGACGAAAAAGGCCGAGCAATGTTTTGTACTTGGGAAACTGGGAGATATTTCCCAGTAGACGAACGAGTAGATATAGCTTTTCTATTTCCAGTATTTCCTATACAAATCACAGACAAATGATTACCTATATAACAGGTATTATAAACCCAACAAAAAAAACAGTGTCTGCTATCCTATCTTTTTTATTTTGTTTGTGTTCTTTTCCGTATTTAATTGAACTGTCGGTTAGTCTCTATCATCCAGGCACACCCAAGCTGACTGCAAGCGCCGGCCATCGCATGGTCTTTAAGAGAAGTCTCGCGAGATGTTCGAGACTAACTGCCAGTTTGAACATAATTCCGCTGTGTAGCAGTCTAGTTTGAACACTTTTGAAAATGTTATGTGCAAGCCCTTGACACGGACACATAAGGTCAGTAGTGTTAGATGAGTATTCTGTTTTTTGTGCGTAACAAATGAAGCTTGTGGATAGTATATTATATAAATAAATCATCGTTTACTGCTGATGTGTCGTTATTTCAATCACTATTTGTCGTTCAGTCGTCATAATTTAATTTGCTCACTCGTATGACATTAGTTTGGTCAAGGATTTGTATGACAAATCCTTGGTTTGGTTGTCATTTTTGTGTTGAACTTGTAACAGAAATATATTATACTTATAAGTGAGGTTTTACTGACAGTGATACATTACACGATTATTAAGCTGTTAGCCATGGTCTATTTCCGAAGTTAACGACGAACGTTATGTTTATAATATAGTTTTATTCAGATAATTCCAATGGGTCATAAGACCCGTGAGGATACAACAAATACATATAAACTTGACAGCGATAGTGAAATATATATACAACATTATACCAACAATTAACATAATCAACAGAAAAGTATTCATATTTATAAGGTAACAATTAATACTTTAGCAGTTAATGTTGTTGATAGTTTGCTTTTACCGCAAAATATGCAGAGAAGGTGACTGAACCATCACATTGAATCGCTAATAGGTTAATGCACATAGTTATATTAATTTATATATAATGTTAGATTTAACTAGCGTGATAAATGGGAAGCTTCTAACTAGTACACAAATGTATATACATAGTTTGTAATAAACAAATATACACTTATAACGATGCTATGCAAATACATGTAGTATGAACTTTGTTAATAAACTATAGGTATACATAATTAAATCGTTAAACAATCGTTATATGTAAATAATGTATAATTAACCAAACTAAGGATTAGTAAAATATTTAGAAACAAAAAATTACGACAAATACATATTCACATGAATAATAAACCGTTGAACTTTATTGTCATTAGCAAAAGACTCGTTTTGACTCTCGTTAGAAAACGCGCGATAATGTTGTGCATTGGAGCATGCGCAGTTACATTCATTGGGCCTACGCCAAATCTTTACCACTTAAGGATGTCCCATACTATTGTTTGCATACATATGTAATTAGAAGTATACCATTAGAAGATAGAATGTGTATCCACTGCAACAAGATTGAAGAAGAATTTCATTTCATTTTAGAATGCGATCATTTTAAAGATATTCGAAAAATATATATTTAAAAAGCATTTTTTGAAACGAACGAGCATGTTCAAATTAAAAGATTTTTTTACAGCAAAAATGAAAATGAAATTAAAAATCTGAGTGTGTATAGTTTTAAATCATTTGAAATAAAAAAAACAGTAACAATGAATTGATCTGATGTATTTGAAATTCCATGTTTTCAATTATTTGTAATTCCATGGTTCAATTGTAGTATTGTGTGTGATTTTGCCAAATAGTCATGTATAATTGTGTGTAATTTTACTCGTTTTCTTTTTACTTATTCGTATGTAATTGTGTGTGGTGTGGTGGTAAGCCACGTTTGACGATCTTGATCCTGTTTGAATTGGGTGTTTATGTGCTTATATGTGCATAGCAAGAATATGGTTATCTACAACCAACACATTAATTTATCTCTACATGTATAGTCACCTTCTCCGTGAATTCTGAATTGCAAATTAAGATATGTTCATGTACGTCGCAATTTGTACTATATATTTTTTGTTTGTTTTGTTTTGTTTTGTTTCAGGCTGTTGTTTGTTTGTGTGTTCTTCGTTCGTTCTCAAGTAAGAAGTAAACAGTGTAACTTTGTATAGCCCTTGCATCTGATATGTAATATATATGTATGTACGAATCTTGCTACGTCTGTGTATATGTATATATTGTATGATCACATGGGCCTATGGCTTACTGATTTTGAAATAAAGTGCTTCCATATATAATTACTCTTTAAGAATTTCTACCCTCATACCAAACCAACCCACCATATCACACCACCACATCACACCACCATATCACACCACCATATCACACCACCATATCACACCACCATATCACACCACCACATCACACCACCATATCACACCACCATATCACACCACCATATCACACCACCATATCACACCACCACATCACACCACCATATCACACCACCATAACACACCACCATATCACACCACCATATCACACCACCACATCACACCACCATATCACACCACCATATCACACCACCACATCACACCACCATATCACACCACCATATCACACCTCCATATCACACCACCATATCACACCACCACATCACACCACCATATCACACCACCATATCACACCACCATATCACACCACCATATCACACCACCATATCACACCACCATATCACACCACCATATCACACCACCACATCACACCACCATATCACACCACCTTATCACACCACCATATCACACCACCATATCACACCACCATATCACACCACCAAACAAACAAAAATAGCAAGAAGAACAACAACAAAAAACATGAAAAAATAAAATAAAATAAAAAAAACGACACACACTCAGAGTTGTTCCAAAAGTGTGTACACTTTCTTTAAAACGTCTTTAAATATTAATGTAGATGTTCCGCCAACAACAGTCAAATTGTACAACATATGTACCCCGTTTCTAAAAGTACTGAAGACGAGGACTCATGTATATACGAGTATATATAACTTATATATTTCGAAAATCCAAAGTCTATAGACACAATATAAACGACTTTAACCACCCGGACTAAACCCCAAAACTGAGAGCCGAATTGAGAGTTACCAACTCATAATTCAGTTTACGCATATTCAAACACGGGTATTTTATTAAGAACCTGTGAATAAACATTTACTTTAAATCGACACAGATACATTATAATATGACCTGAGCACCTGGATAGAGTTTTGCTAAACTGTTTTGTAGTGTAATTTTGCCGTTATTTTGCGGGTTAGTTTCTGTTTTGGCTTGACGCTTCTAAAATAAGTTTCTTAATTTACCTGCTAAATGATGAATACACTTTAATCTTTAATAATATATGTAACTGTTTTCTTTGTATTGCAGAAACACATCTTTATAAAAGCAAGGTTGCTATGCATATACTAAGTCGACATTGTGTGTCAATGCATGGGCGGGGATGGGATTTCTCGTAAAAATAATGTAATTTAATAATATAATTGCTACATTGCACGTGTCTATGTGGATAATGCGATGACAGTAAAGATGGATATTATATCTGAAACATAGAATTGAGCAATTTTATATATTTATTTATCACCACGATATTGTAACAGACACATATATGATAATGTACACATATATGATAATGTATTTTATGATGATATTTTGTCGATACCTTATAGAAGGTGTCGATGTTTAGCCAAATTGTGATGTTGTTGCTTTTACAATTGCTAATTATGGAGTAACTGGTAGCGTTAATTAGTGTATTTATGACAGTAACTTTTGTGTATTACATGGTCGTTACTTTAGTATAAATGATTTTATTTGTATATTATTGCTAATTATGGAGTACTAGTAGAGTTAACTGATGTATTTATAACAGTAACTATTGTGTATTACATGGTCGTGATGTATTTATAACAGTAAATATTGTGTATTACATGGTCGTGATGTATTTATAACAGTAACTATTGTGTATTGCATTGTCGTGATGTATTTATTACAGTAATTATTGTGTATTACATGGTCGTGATGTATTTATAACAGTAACTATTGTGTATTACATTGTCGTGATGTATTTATGACAGTAATTTTTATTGTGTATTACATGGTCGTGATGTATTTATAACCGTAACTATTGTGTATTACATGGTCGTGATGTATTTATAACAGTAACTATTGTGTATAACTATTGTGTATTACATGGTCGTGATGTATTTATAACAGAAACTATTGTGTATTACATGGTCGTGATGTATTTATGACAGTAACTATTGTGTATAACTATTGTGTATTACATGGTCGTGATGTATTTATAACAGTAACTATTGTGTATTACATTGTCGTGATGTATTTATGACAGTAATTATTGTGTATTACATGGTCGTGATGTATTTATAACAGTAACTATTGTGTATTACATGGTCGTGATGTATTTATGACAGTAACTATTGTGTATAACTGTTGTGTATTACATGGTCGTGATGTATTTATAACAGTAACAATTGTGTATTACATTGTTGTGATGTATTTATGACAGTAATAATCGTGTATTACATGGTCGTGATGTATTTATAACAGTAACTATTGTGTATTACATGGTCGTGATGTATTTATAACAATAACTATTGTGTATTACATGGTCATTACTTTATGATGTATTTATAACAGTAACTATTGTGTTTTACATGGTCGTAATGTATTTATGACAGTAACTATTGTGTATTACATGGTCGTGATGTATTTATAACAGTAACTATTGTGTATTACATTGTCGTGATATATTTATGACAGTAATTATTGTGTATTACATAGTCGTGATGTATTTATAACCGTAACTATTGTGTATTACATGGTCGTGATGTATTTATAACAGTATCTATTGTGTATAACTATTGTGTATTACATGGTCGTGATGTATTTATGACAGTAACTATTGTGTATAACTATTGTGTATTACATGGTCGTGATGTATTTATAACAGTAACTATTGTGTATTATATGGTCGCTATTTTATGATATATTTGTGACAGTAACTATTCGGTATAACATGGTCGTTACTTTATGATGTATTTATGACAGTAACTATTGGATATTACATGGTCGTTACTTTATGATGTATTTATGACAGTTACTATTGGGTATTACATGGTCGTTACTTTATCATGTATTTATGACAGTAACTATTGGATATTACATGGTCGTTACTTTATGATGTATTTATGACAGTTACTATTGTGTATTACATGGTCGTGATGTATTTATGACAGTAACTATTGTATATTGTATATATTACATGGTCGTTACTTTAATATGAATGATTTTATTTGTATATGTGATCACAAAGGTGTTTCGTAGTAGATTTCTTTTGGTTAAGTCAAATACATTTTTTAGTTTGCAACGACTTAAATGCCATAGCATCGTCCGAAATTGTACTTCAGTATTTTCGTTGGTGTCAAGGGATGTGACTTAAAACTGACAAATAATGATATGCCAAAACTTTTAACTAAAAATCCTGAGGTTTTTAAAAACTAAGATTTAAAGTACGCGAAGAATATTTTCGCACTTATTGTTTTAAAGTGCAAATTTCAATTATTTATAAAGAAAACAATAGATTACATACTTCAACATGCACACAAATAGTTTCTTTTAGAGAGAACTTTGTAATTAGATTCGAAAGCCTTGATTTAATTTATACCACTACCAAGGATTTGTAGCAAATCTTCTACATATGATATTCTTAAATGCAAAGACAAAGTCTTCATAGCTCTTAACTAAACAGATAGGAAACTTCCTATCTTAACCAATGAAGTAACCAAAATATCACGTGGCACCTTAACTTTTCCTTCTATCTTCTCTCTCAATTATTCACCGATTTTGCTGAGAATATATCCCAAAGATTCACAGTGAATAGCAAAATGGGATTATAATAATTTATGTTTATTTTCAAAATAAGACATTGTATAAAAAAAGTTTAAAGTTTAAAATGTTATCATTTTTCGCTTTTCTCTTAAAAATCAATGTTTTGATATAGTCAACGTCTCCATCAAACTCCTTTTTTGCTCTCAATGTAAGAGAAAACAAAATACTATCATTGGAAAGAAAATTAAATTTGTGATGGTATTTGGTTTGAATGAAACTTGTATCTATAAAACTCTTCATGATATGTGTGTTTAAAGTTGGGAAATATTTTGTGAAATTTTTCGAACAGTGCCACTTGAAATTTACACAATTGTCATAGTGTCCAGTCTATTTGTTATTAGGTCTGTGCTCTTAAACAAAGTCTGATGTAACCATCACACACGGCAGCAGCTATTATAGTGGTACCACACAGAAGCATTCGCTAGTTCCTCTCCCTTATTAATTCAATTAGGTTGACAGATTAAAAAAGCCAGAGATATATTGCTCTTATTGCACATGTTGTTATGTCACTGAAGGAACTAATTATGCCCTTAGGTGTTAATTGCATATTCGTTCAGCGCATTACACCGACGCCCACTGATTTGACAGTTGTAAATACAATCCTTTGCATCTCTGACTAGAAAGCGTAACATGACCAATGCAGGAAATAGCTGACAAACTGTGAAAATATAGCTGTTAAATCATGAACTGTTTGTTTTGATGGAAAATTCGGAGATCGTACACTTAAAGCCGGAGATCCGGAAAGCAAATGAAAAATCCTGAGATTTGGCAGGCCTGTATTCAAACATCATAATGCATTAGCCTAAAATGCACCTCTTATTTACATCGAAATTTATTTTGCACATAAATATGTCCTTAGTTACGGATGAGGGTTAAAACATGAATTACATAGCTCATACACATAGAAAATCCTTTTCGCCGAAAGGCGACCATGCCCACTCGGTGTCCCATTCTAAGGTCAATGGATTTCCTGGAAACGCTGCTCAATTTAATGTCACACTCGGATCACACGGCCATGTATACGCCATGAATGGTAGACAACGCAAATTACACACTATACGCTAAATAGCATTACGTGACATAAATGTTAAATTGAATTGAATATTGTTTAACGGCTCATCAACACAGTATAGGTTATCTAGAGCCGCCCCAGAGAGAGGGGAAGGATACATAGGAATCCGGGAACCTGCCCTACTCTTATTATCGAATAGATTCCTATGGTTCTTTAACGTGCTTGGAGGATAGACCGATACACGGGACCGCCCGGTTTACGTCCCCATCCGACGGACGAGGCTAAGGTAAAGTGTCATGCCCAAGAACACACCGACGGAACTCAGTGGCACCACGGAGGATTGAACCCGGGGCCTCCGGTTACAAATCCGCCGCGCTACCGACTGCGCCACGCCAGCCCCCTGACATAAATGTTACCAAATCGGGCAGTACAATGTACACCACTGTGCATCTTCAATACGCAGTATACGGAACAATACGCAGTAAACGCAATAATACGCCATGAAAGCGATAATTACAACAAACCAAAATAGGGAAGCAGAGATCGAGTGCTTAGCTCAGAGACCTTTCCGAGCATAACGCAGAATTCCCTTTATAAATACATGAATTTAACTAAAAGTGTATAGTATTGCAATTGATTGCAGAAGAACCATATTCAAAGGAGACAAATGCAATACTTTGTTGCCCACATAAGAGGGACAGTTCTTGCTCTTTGTTACTTGAATTCTAGTTGAGGAATCGTACAGAGTGAACATGATCGACTTTCGGCCAGAATTTCCCGCCACAAATGAATTGAATTTATCCCCCAAAATGTTTGCAGCTTACAAGCATGCATAAACTTGATCTCTTAGAGTATCTAAATTGAAATCTATTCCGACCGGAGACATATTGGTACCACCGGCTTCGGACCTGTAAAACCACCAGCAGTCCGACGGTCAATATATAATATAATAACTTTATTCAGCATTAAACATTCAATACAACGTTTATAGCCTATACACAACATACATACAATACAGTGAGAACATCAAAGAAAAAATGTGAGAAAATAAGAAAAAACAACAACATGGCATACAACATCTACACTGAAGTTTACAGAGAAGGCGCAATAGCTTAAAGATGAATGGCCACCCTTTTTGTAGTAGTATCAATTAACAAATTTAACTCTTAAACATCATAAGAACATTTCTTGATAGTCCCGGAAAGAAACATATATTTAAAACTGCTACTAAGTTGTATGTACAAGTGAGTATTATTTGCATGACGTAGATACTACTTTTACCACTGCATGACTGCACGGGGAAATGAGGTAAATCTGAATTGTATAGCTGCACAACTATTGCCAGATAATTGATAAATACATTTACTTGTGGATTAATTTACTCGTTCAAAGTTTTCTACGTCATCAAATAAAATCTTATTCTCGATTTACACAGATAATGCAATGTGTGAATTGTAAATATCTATTGTTGTGTACTGATTTCGATTTAAATAAACATAAACATGAACATGAAACAAAACAATGCCGGAGAACTTTAAATGGAAAAAAGGTTGAAATGTGGTATCATTATGAGCCTCTTCTATTCTGCTCTTTACAACCTAATGAACGACCAAAACAATTGATACGGCGACGTTTCATTTGCATGGCTTGCACAGATGCCGATCCCAAATTTAAACGCTGTATAATATCACACCAGATGATAATCACAGTAGTAGAGGCGTCGGTTGGGCATCACGACTGCGAATGCGCGAGCTCATTTGCATGAATGGATGACATCCTGTCACTAATCCCCATGAGCTCGCGCATGCGCAGTCGTGATGCCCAACCGACCCATTTACTACTAATAACCTCCAGAAATATTGACCAGAAATACACTCCGGGAAATCCATTTAAAAAACCTTAAAATTCTCCGGCCATGTTTTGTTTCATGAACATGTTTATGTTTATTTAAGTCGAAATCAATACACAACAATATATATTTACAATTCACAAATTGCAATATCTGTGAAAAGCGAGAATAAGATTTTATTTTATGGCGTACATAATTTTGAACAGGTAAATTAATCCACAGGTAAATGTATTTATCAATTATCTGGCAATAGTTGTGCAGCTATACAATTCAGATTTACAATATAAATATATTGTAACGACATTACCTCATTTCCCTGTGCAATCACGCAGTGGTAAAAGTAGTATCTACGTCATGCAAATAATACTTACTTTTACATACAACTTTAGTAGCGGTTTTAAATATATGTTTCTCTCCGGGACTATCAAGAACTGTTCATAATTTTATGATGTTTAACAGTTAAATTTGTTAATTGATAATACTACAAAAAGGGTGGACATTCACCTTTAAGAGTTCTGTGTGAAGTCAGATCATTTCCACTAAGATTAACTACTATCACCATAGCATAGGAAGCCATAACCGTCAAAATGTGGATATTAACAAACATTCAATGATGGTCACTTTTACCCGTGTATTTACTTATAGTCAATTTCAATTCTTCTTTCCACCAATACATTTGTATTTTATTTTTTAGTAAATACTACAGTAAAGTTTCTTTTCAATGTGTGGGGCAGACATAGGGAAGTTGAACGGGTAGTGCCTCTTGTTAAGTTATTTGTCCCTGCAGCAGAAGACGTCTTCTAGGTTACGCCACTGAACTTGGACAATTTCAAAACCAGTTGCAACAGACTAGACACATCAGAGTTATAGCCTTTGATTTTTTAAAAATTGTTTTCCGGTAGGCCTCAGACTATTCAAGCCAGTAGAGTGATACAGGCCCTCTTGTGCATCTTGTTACCGGAAGACTATAAGAATCTTCATCGGTATCCGGTGAAGATAGGAAATTCCAACCCGAGGTATACGTGTTTTTATCGGAACCGAGGCTCTGCCGAAGTTCCGATTAAAACACTTATACCGAGGGTTGGAATTCCCTATCTGAACCGAATACCCATGATAGATTCTTTTTCTTGCATATCAGAGACATGTTGTGCGTCGACGCCGCCAGATATTGACGTTTTGCATGTTTTTCTGCATACCGGAAGTTGGCGCGCGTGAATTTTATCTCGACCCTAGAGTGAGATGGAAATATCTAGCCCCGGTAAAATGACGGATTATAAGATTTTTGCATACCGGACAAGGATATCCGTCATTTTACCGGGGCAGTAAATTGAAAGGCCTCACAAATGGTACATATGTTCTTGATGACAATTTTAACCGTTACTGAGATATAGGTGGTTATTGGTGTTTACACCTATCGCCTACCTGTGACCGTGACCTTTGACCTGGTGACGTGATTTCCCAGACTTGGTCAAGGTCACATAGTGGCACACATATGAGAGCATTGTTGGCGCTAGCTTGTTCGGTTTTCGAAATATACTTAGAAGTTTCTATTTTAGCCTGTTTAAATCAAACCAGTATGGCCGCCATATTTGATGACATCATCAACACATTTTTCACACGACTGATAGAAGATGAAGAAAACATGATTGTGGCAAAGTTTCAAAATGGTCATGCAATAAATGTATTTTGACGATTTTTTCCAGTTTTTAAGCGTCTGGCGTCTCTGACGCATCACGTTATGACGCCATGACCCCGCTTGACCTTCTTGCACAACTAGACTCTGACCTTTACAATCTGTGAAAGTTTCACTCAAATCCGACCATAAATGGAGAAGATTTAGCCATAAGAATGGTTGGAACGCAAAAGTTAGTCGCAGGTAAACTATTGAATAAGTTACTGTGAAGCATAGGAGTGGTGAAAGACACAGGGCTGGTATTTATTGAATGTTGTTTCTCTTTATTTCTGAAACATGTATCTTGCTTCTAGTAAAAACCACATCAAAATTGTAGGTAAGATGGATATGCTGCACTACATTTTGTGAAGCACAGTTTAAAGTGTACCTCAGAATTCAAAAAGAGGGTGGTTACTTTCAGTTTGGAAAATATTTTAGAAAAAAAGAAGATCACGCCATCATCTAAGGCCCATTTTTATGTTTCACTGGGCCTGGCTAATACCAAATTAGGATTGGATATTTTCGTGTAGGTATATATTAACTGACCAGTGTAAATATAATCGTTGTCTAGGTCTGTCTGGTATAGTTCTTGAAAACAAAGTAGACTCAATGGTTTATTTGGATGTGTGTTATTTATTAAATGCCAATAAAGCTTTAATGTAACCCTATGAAAATGCAATATAAACAAAATAAACCCCATTCTCAACATCTGGTACACTGCTTCGCACCATTATTCGAATGTAAATCGAAGGTTTCCATATTGGTTACCTAATCGCGCCTTAGATTTCCGCCAAAACAAATTTGCATTCAAAATAAAAGTTATCATCCAAATTTTGCGATGTCATTTAGCTATTTGCTCTATCTGTAGTATATATACATGAAAGCAGTGATAAAACATTCATTTGTATTGTAAATAACAAACATGCAACGCAAATCATCAACGACAAGTGTGGCCGACGGTCATATTGTTTATATATGAACAAACAGCTTAGCAACAGTGCACTGTTTTCTGTGCCGTTGCCTTCTGGCTAACAAAACTTAAATATATTGAACATATCGAAGCGTCGTGATACACACGGGATTGGCCGAGCGTTCACTATTGAATAACTCCAAATGCACCTCCGAATGCGACGTCATCGTATTTTGGTTCCTATGGCAACCATTTACCAACGTTGCGTTTTGAGTGGACTTTATTTTTGAAAAGTAAATTGAAAGGCCTTACAAATGGTACATACTTTAGAGGCCGTGCGACCAGTCTTACTATGAAAAGTGGCGGTGAGAAGAATAAAGTCAAAATCTTGACGAACAACAACAATAGGTCTTTCCACTGGAAGGTGGAAAGCCCTAATAATGGTTTCGCGTATCTGTATGTGCGTGCAAGATGGGAACTGCGTTACGCCCGACACTGAATATTTAGGTCTGAGCTATGTATCATATTCACGTGTATACATTCGCCTGCCCCACGTCCCACCCATACGCACATTATTTGGCGAAGTTTCATCATTATCAGACTGGAAATCTTTAGAAAGAGAAGCGTGAACAAGGTATTTCTTAGATATTCACTGGCGGCCATATTGAATGATGCCGAGATCCAAAAAATTGCAATGCACAACTACAAGATAAGTACATTATTTTGACAAAGATTCACCAAGAAGGGACAGGTAGTTCTTGAGCAGAAGCGATTTTAATCTTTTTTCGTTTCTACGTTACTGTGACGTCAATAATGACGTCAGCTAAAAATAAACTTCACGATCGTATTTGCAATCATAAGTTCTACAAAACTGACAAATTTTACGTGTCTACGTCAATTTTTCAAATATTACGTCATTGACGTCATCGTATTTTGGTTCCTATGGCAACCATTTACCAACGTTGCGTTTTGAGTGGACTTTATTTTTGAAAAGTAAATTGAAAGGCCTTACAAATGGTACATATGTTCTTGATAACAATTTCAACCTTTACTGAGATATAGGTGGTTATTGGTGTTTACACCTATCGCTTACCTATGACCTTGACCTTTGATCTGGTGACCTGATTTTCCCAGACTTGGTCAAGGTCACATAGTGGCACATATATGAGGTCATTGTTGGCGCTAGCTGGTTCGGTTTTCGAAATATACTTAGAAGTTTCTATTTTAGCCTGTTTAAAATCAAACCACTATGGCCGCCATATTTGATGACGTCATCAACACCTTTTTCACACGATCGATAGAAGATGATGAACACATGATTGTGGTAAGGTTTCAAAATGGTCATGCAATAATTGTATTTTTGACGATTTTTTCCAGTTTTTAAGCGTCTGGCGTCTCTGACGCCATCACGTTATGACGACATGACCCCGCATGACCTTCTTGCACAACTAGACTATGACCTTTACAATCTGTGAACGTTTCATTGAAATCCGACCATAAATGTCTGAGATCTAGCGCTAACAAGATTTTCACCATGACGTCACTGGCGGCCATCTTGGATGACGTCATGACCCCAAAAGCTTCGCGGCACTATTCCAGAATGAGTTCTATCACTGTGTAAACTTTAGAGGCCGTGCGACCAGTCTTACTATGAAAAGTGGCGGTGAGAAGAATAAAGTCAAAATCTTGCCGAACAACAACAATAGGTCTTTCCACTGGAAGGTGGAAAGCCCTAATAATAATAAGAATAAACAGAACGAAAACAAGAGGTCTTTCCACTGAAAAGTGGAAAGCCCTAATAAACAGAACGAAAACAAAAGGTCTTTCCACTGAAAGGTGGAAAGCCCTAATAATAATAATAATAAGAATAAACAGAACGAAAACAAGAGGTCTTTCCACTGAAAAGTGGAAAGCCCTAATAAAGGATGGTGAAGACAGGGTTACCGACCTGGAACGGTCAGTAGGTAATAAGGCCTACAGGTTAGCTTGAATCGATTTTATGTGTACACAATCGTCGCTATTATCCTGTCTTCAGCGCTCAAATAAATAAAACGTACAAAGGGTGTGAATAACGCACACGCCGTGTTTCCCGCTTTAATAAGTAAATGATAAGTCACTTGAAAACCAGATTTGTGACGGTCGCAAAGCCAGCTGCAATGGGCCCCTCACAACGGTATTTATTTCAATACTGGCAACCATGTTGTAACAAATGTTTTTACACGCTACTTTTATATGGTCATTATGTGACTCCGCCTTAATTCCATTAAGCGATTGGAAAGCTTATAATAGCATAACTTTATAACGAAATAATAAAACACGCTTATAAAAGAGTATGTGAGTGGACCTTCGGAAACGGTTTTAAACACTTTTTACTGAAAAAAATGCGAGAATCTGTTTAAAATTACATATTCAATGCTTTAATTGTACAACAAGCAGGCTTTTAAAGCCGAAATTAGGGTTTCATACTCAAGCCAACCCCGTTTTCGCTTCTTGGAGAAGGGATTGGATGAGGTATGGAAGTTAATACTCGGACCACGTATTGTTATCATGTTAATACTCGGACCACGTATTGTTATCAAGTTAATACTCGGACCACGTATTGTTATCAATTTAATACTCGGACCACGTATTGTTATCAAGTTAATACTCGGACCATGTACTGTTATCAAGTTAATACTCGGACCACGTACTGTTATCATGTTAATACTCGGACCAGTATTGTTATCATGTTAGTACTCGGACCACGTATTGTTATCAAGTTAATACTTAAACCACGTATTGTTATCATGTTAATACTTGGACCACGTATTGTTATCAAGTTAATACTCGGACCACGTATTGTTATCAAGTTAATACTCGGACCAGGTATTGTTATCAAGTTAGTACTCGGACCACGTATTATTATCATGTTAGTACTGGGATCACGTATTGTTATCATGTTAGTACTCGGACCACGTATTGTTATCAAGTTAATACTCGGACCACGTATTGTTATCATGTTAATACTCGGACCACGTATTGTTATCATGTTAATACTCGGACCACGTATTGTTATCATGTTAATACTCGGACCACGTATTGTTATCAAGTTAATACTCGGACCACGTATTGATATCATGTTAATACTCGGACCACGTATTGTTATCAAGTTAATACTCGAACCACGTATTGTTATCATGTTAGTACTCGGACCACGTATTGTTATCAAGTTAGTACTCGGACCACGTATTATTATCATGTTAGTACTGGGATCACGTATTGTTATCATGTTAGTACTCGGACCACGTATTGTTATCAAGTTAATACTCGGACCACGTATTGTTATCAAGTTAATACTCGGACCACGTATTGTTATCAAGTTAATACTCGGACCACGTATTATTATCATGTTAGTACTGGGACCACGTATTGTTATCATGTTAATACTCGGACCACGTATTGTTATCAAGTTAGTACTCGGACCACGTATTGTTATCAAGTTAGTACTCGGACCACGTATTGTTATCAAGTTAGTACTCGGACCACGTATTGTTATCAAGTTAATACTCGGACCACGTATTGTTATCATGTTAGTACTCGGACCACGTATTATTATCAAGTTAATACTCGGACCACGTATTGTTATCAAGTTAATACTCGGACCACGTATTGTTATCAAGTTAATACTCGGACCACGTATTGTTATCATGTTAGTACTCGGACCACGTATTGTTATCAAGTTAATACTCGGACCACGTATTGTTATCAAGTTAGTACTCGGACCACGTATTGTTATCATGTTAATACTCGGACCACGTATTGTTATCATGTTAATACTCGGACCACGTATTGTTATCAAGTTAGTACTCGGACCACGTATTGTTATCATGTTAATACTCGGACCACGTATTGTTATCATGTTAATACTCGGACCACGTATTGTTATCATGTTAATACTCGGACCACGTATTGTTATCATGTTAATACTCGGACCACGTATTGTTATCATGTTAATACTCGGACCACGTATTGTTATCATGTTAATACTCGGACCACGTATTGTTATCATGTTCATCAAAATAAAAGTGCTTTATACTACGCTTTTATTCGACCACGATAATAAATAAGTTGATAATTTATCTGTGGTTAATTAATTAAAAAGTATATATAAAAGTCGAACAGGTGAAGTAGGATTAAAGGACGCTTTCAACCACAAACACACAAAGAAACAAAGAACATCTATAAAGATGACTAAAAAAGCAAATAAATCATCACAAACACCAAAAGTTGACAATAGGGCTACCGCCTTGGAACGGTCAGTGGCAAAAAAGGCCGCTGGGTGGCGGTGTTAAACCAGGTTCTATGGTGCACCAAACCTCACACTTACCCTATTGTCATCCCAATAAACGGGACAGTGTAAATAAAGATATCCCCGCCAGGTTATAATCTATAACAAACAAGGCAGCATTAATTAAGAAATAGAACATCATTTACGGTGAATTATCGTGTAATATATCACGGTTTGGAGTTCAGTTGTAAACAATAATTTCACGAGCCTGAAACCGGCTTAAACGATATTATTCTTTAAAGCCACACAGATTGAGCTGATGATCCCAAAGGAGTAAATAATAACACTACTTATCCGTAGTCGGGGTGACTTTTTACGGCCGCCATACAGCACTTAAACAAACGCTAGTGTGAATGTCGATGAATGCTGAAAAGTTGATCCAATGGAAGCAACAAACAACAGATAAAAGTAGCAGACTAGGTTTTAGTGTTCATGAGACGTAATGTCGAGTGCAACACCTCTCATGCCTCCTAGCATCAGTTTAAGCGATATTCTACTTTAAAGGGGGTACATCAGGATTTTTCATGAAACATCTTAAATCATAAACATGTTCCAGTTCATGATAAAACACTTACATCAATCAAAATATGATGTTAGAACCATTGTGTTACTATCTAAACTTTGAAAACACCATATAGCTAGGACGGAATCGGACGTAAAATGCTGAAATTAACCCTGTTGCGTCACCTAGGATAGCACATTTTACTGTGCAGAATAAGTTTTTTTGGCAAATAATGGATCATTTTTAGGCTCATTCATTATGTTTAGGACATTCAGTATAGAAAATATTAATATTTGTCAATTTCTAGTCGGACACCTAGACCCCCATGAAATCCTGATGTACTCCCTTTAAAGCCACATATATTGGGTTTGATGCTAGCATGGTTTGTATATCTATGATGTTTGTACCTGACAAGGTACTATTTCGCATTAAAATGTGTGCTTATACATGTTTGCTTCACGTGGTTTTGTTACTACCATCGGAAATATTTTTTCCATTGCGTCTTCGTGTTTGAATGATATGCTTTCAAAATCCTTGCCAAATAAATACCGGATGAAATCTCACGTTGCTTTTTAAAATAAATTACCTTTACTATTACGAATACGTGTTTATCACTTCATACGGACATTCCACTACGGCTGTAATCAACGCGTATCTACGTATAAAAATATCTCCGTTACCGAGCACATTATACAGTATTACTGATTATACATGTATAATTTAGGCATTACAACGCCCTAGAAAAACGTCAGAAAATGTATTTATATGTCAGATTGCGGATAGACGATCGATTAAACAACGACGATGGCATTTTATTAATTTTATTTCAAGGTGCATTTTCATTTTAAATTTCATTGTGTCCGCTTGTTACTTGTATATCGAATTATTGTATATCGCTTGTTAAATGTATATCGAATTATTTCAAAATTTTCTCTACTAATGGGGAATAAATATAATAAAATAAGTGTTATTTTCCACTCAAGGGCCATCTAGGCAAACAAGTAGAACAGGAAAAGTGGTATTTACAGACCACTATCTACCAATATTTAGTGGTTGACCCATTAACAGTTCGCCACTATAATTTTCTCTTTGATTGTGTAATGACCGGACATATTGTGGATCCTATGATCACGTCTATTTTAATCTTGAGAGGACGGTCACGTTTGATATTTGTCTCCAATCTTTTCTTGTAGTGCCCATTATGGTTTATTCTCTTGTTGCTATGGTTTCTGTCAAGTCAATGAGTACTTCTATAGTAGCAGCTTTCTAGGTCTAAAAATAAAAGATGCCCGTAATTACGCATCAACAGCAAACCCCCCTCTTTACTACCTCTGAGACAGGTTTTCGTTTCGTAAATTAAAATTGGAAATCCGAGAATTACATAATAAATTTGTTGTTTTTTTGTATTATATTTACACAAGCATATTTGTGTTTTACTTATATTGCCTATTGATGCTGCCTTGTTGGTTAAATCATGGCGGGGAATTTGTATTTACACTGTCCTGTTTTAATGGGGTGACAGTAGGGTAAGTGTGAGTTTGGTGCACCCTAGAACCGGTTTAAACCCCCAGTGGCCTATTTTGCCACTGACCGTTCCAAGGCGGTAGCCCTATTGTCAACCCTTTTGTGTTTGTGATGTCGTTTGCATTTATTATTGCTTTTGCCTTCTTGTTTGTCTGTTTGCGTGTTTTTTTTCTGTGTTTTGTGGTTGACTGTCCTCCTTGAATGCTACTTTCCCTGTCCGATCTGTTTATATTTCTTTTTATCTTCTGTTGATAAAGCAGTTAATAATGCAATTATTGTTTGACGCCGACATTACGTCAATGTTTTTTTCTCTGGTACTCGGAAGCACAAATTCGCATACTTCAGTTTAATCTGCAGAGGATTATGTTTATTTGATCCAGCTGTCAATTTATAGTTAAATCTTACCCTTTAAACCTTACAAACAGAGACCTTTAATTTTTGTGATTTTCAATTTATACCCCTCGCGACCTTGCTAGCGTGCTACACCAAAACTTTAGATTGAAGCATAATTCTGACAACTGAATTTTGTCCACAGATAAATGAACTGTTTTTTGTCTGTATAGGTTTTATACTGAAGACGGTGGATACCTTTAGTAATTTAACTTAACCATGGCGGGACGTTTCCTTGTTGTGCTCAGTATAGAAAAGAAAGGATTGTCAATGTCCAATATGCCATCTAGATACCGAGAGATGTCATTAAAGGCTTCAAGTACAGCCGCCTGAGTATCAGGTGAAAAACTCGATATGAAATCTCTTTCATAACAATACAAGAACACAAATAGATATAAACGTCGAACAGGTAATGTAGCATTCAAGGACCACAGTCAATTAAGCATAAGACGGTTGACAGTAGGGCTACCGCCTTGGAACAGTCAGTGGCAACATGAGCCGGTGGGGATTTAAACAAAAGGTTCTTACGGTCTCACACCACAATTAATTTCCCATAGGGTTACTGTATAGCTGTTTCCAACACATGACCTTCAAAACGTGCCAGCAGACCTTGTTGTTGGTTTAATATCTTCAGGACTGCTAAGATCTGTAAAATAAAACAAAAAAATACAAACATTAGCCAGGTTGGTTTTTTTCCTCGCTCATATTTATGCAACCTCTATGAAAAATACCAAATTCATACACTATCTAGCTGACTTTGTGGTGCTTCGGTCAAATGCTTATGAATTTTGAATGCAACTTCATATCAACGTGGGATTTTCTGTATCATCAGTCTTTTACACTGCAGATGTATGCTGAAGCAAAGAAAAACCTCTTTGTCTAATTAAAATTTGCCTAAAATGTAGAAAAAATTAGAATTATTTTCTGTTTTCCTTTTGTCTCTAGGTCCGTGAGCTTTCAAGGGAGATAATAGAGGTGTGAGACCTTACAGTTCTTACCCACAGCGACCACAACAATTTGTCTATAAACGGTAGTTCCTTACTTGCCGAAAACATTATCAAATAGAAAATTCAGTTCTTCACAAATCTCTTGCAAGTTCATACAACTTAATTGTCTAACCGCCGTTAGTAAAATACTCTTTAGTAAAAAGAAAATTGCGTTTTCTCAAGCGAAAGATTTTTAAATGAGCGCAATACGTGAGGTAAGGTGATGTGGTAAAGTTGTATATAGTGTTGAAAAGTCCAAAGTACTTATAGATGAAAAGGACGTTTATTGCAAATTGTATCAAGAACGTCTCCAGAATTTTTATATGACCAAAATAAATGAATTCCAGAGTTGTCATACGCTTTAGTCTTTTGACTGTTACCTGTGATACGCAGGCAAAACCCGTTCCTAGGCGGTAGCCCTATTTGTGTTTGAGACGTCATATGCCTTTATTCTTTATTACTGTTGCCATTCATGTTTGTCTTTGTGCGTGTTTTTGGGTTTACTGTATTCTGAGAAAGATGCATTACCCGTTCGACTTTTATACTTATTTTCATAACCTCTACTCCCAGCTAAATTAGATTTTATTTATTTCGCACTTTGTTTTCTCGTTTAGGGCAAAGCGTTTTGTAAGAAACCTGGACCATACGCCGCTGGCCATGGATTGGTGTGAAAATACCTCATTCAATTGACGGACCTACGATGCCATTGCGTTCGGATGCTGTGGTTTCTATAGGACCCTATATATCTTTTTTCATGTTCACCGTCATTTGCTTACCATCTTCGGGATGGCTCAAATGTATGCTCTATTCAATGGTATTTTAAATATTGAGTTCTGCTCAATCCGGGGCTAGAGGGCGTGAACGGTAGCAAACACTTTTCACTACCGTTCATGAACAATCTCTATAAAATCGAGACTGCAATATTTTGTGTATATATAGATATCGTGTTCGACGATTTACAAAATTCTCCTTCCATAATGTTTTAGTACAACATTGATTAACGTAGCTTTGGGAACAGCTCAATCTTTGTGTACACTATTTGTGGCTTTAAAACAGATAACCGCTTAAAAGTAGATATAAAAATCGAACAGGAAATGTAACATTCAAGGACGACAGAAGTCCAACAGGACGAGTAGCATTCGCAGAATACAGTCATTCCAACAAGTATTACAACGCAAATGTGATTCAAAAAGTACATCACAAACATATAAGGGTTGACAACAGGGGTACCGCCTTGGAACGGTCAGTGGCAAAAGGGACCACAGGGGAGTTTAAACCGGTTCAAGGGTGCGCTTCACCTCACTCTTACCCTGTCATCATCCCTAAACAACAGAACAGTGTAAATAAAAAACAAGCATCAAACGTAACAGTCCTATAAGGATTTATGTAGACGTCATTACAGGGTCCACAATAAGTCCGGTCACCGCACAATCAAAGAGGAAAGCGGTGCTATGGTGCGTGAGAGATGTTGCTACTTTTCCCTCTTATGTCTATGTGTTGCTTCCAAGGGATGCTTTTTCAGTATTACTTAAACAGATCTGTATGAACTATCTACAAAACTAAAGTAATGCATCCATTTCGTTAAAACGAAAATAAAAATATAAAGTTATTCCCAGAATTATATCTACTTCATTTAGTACGATATAAAGTTAATAAACATCTATTAACAAGATAATAACTTCCTTTTTAATATAATGTGGAAATATAAAACAACACATCTATATTTTTTTATATTTTTTTATTTCAACAGTAGTATAAATCATAGCACCTATATTGATGACAAATCGTGTTTTCTATACTGATGAAGGAAATAACTTGTTTATAACTTATTTAAAGAGTAATATAAACCAGAGCGGCGTGAAGAGTGGTTTAATGTAAATGGCGGCTGTGTTTACATTAATACATTCTGATAAAGGTGATCCTTTGGGAGTAACAAGCACAATTAAGAGAATAAAGCAGCAGATACGGTTTTCATGAGAAGTAATTTAGCAAGCAACACCGCTCACGCCCCCTAGCACCGGCTTAAGCGGTATTCTATTTGAAAGCCATCTATATTGGGCTCGTTGTTCGCAAAGGACCAGTACAAAATATCACTACTGATTCATAGCACGGGGACACTTTTTACCATTCTTCACGCCGCTCTGGTACATTTTCCCCGTTAAAGGTGAAATATGGCGTGTCTTTTGAGTATATATTCGGAAATATATATATATAATATACAATCTGTTCAAATCTTACACTTATTGGTTGTCCCGTTTTCTCACAGTAGCCAATTTTATCTCATAGCGCACACGCTTCGAGTTTCGCCCTGGTAAGTGTCACGTGATCCCGTGACGTCATTGGTACCAAACGATTAGCGGTGTCGCATTGAGTTGTATAGTATTGTCTATGTAGGATTACGTTTTATGGTACTTGTTAAAAATGCTGTGTGCCGTTGCTGGGTGAAAAAGTTTGCATAAAGAAGGACAAGATAATAACCTAAGTTTCTTTCGTTTCCCTAATCGAGATAATGATATATTAAGTCTGAAGAGTGGGTAGACCGTTACCGAAGAAAATCGCCCGACTGACGTCGAGAAAGTGGGAACCTACGAAAGACGCGCGAGTTTGTAGCAAACATTTTGAGTTTACTTCGTTGGAAGTCCATCCTTTGGTTTCATTATCTTTGAATTTGGAGAACAAAAGGCCATGCATATTAAAATCAACAGCGGTACCAACGATATTGGACTATTAAAATGAGAAGTGCATAACCCCGCCGTCTCCAAGCAAGTTGTATTCGCCTATTCGACCGGCGTTAAGAAGGAAATTCATACATGAAGTAAGATTGAAATTTATGTTCAATTATCTTAGCACCTTTTCGGGTATACGTATGATAAATTGAAGAAAGGTGTTTAGTCTTAGATCTTTATATACACCGTGAATGTTTAGCTGTTGAATTAGAAGCATGCGTCTTTACGTGAATCAATGAAGAGTTGACGGCGCTAATAATATGTAGCCGTCTTTTTTTTTTAAATATTGCTAAGAACGTTCAACATATACATTTAAATGAATCCGGTGAAATAAACACTGTGTCTTTGTTTCCAATTTTTAATTTTAATAATTTTAAATTATACATCCCTTCTGCCAATAGTGTTATAAATATATATCATCAACATATATAGGTCTATGGATTTGAAAAAAAACAACAAAATATTTCATGAATATAGATCTATTACAAGGCAGAAAATTAATAATATTACTAGCTTTTATATTAATTCAGTAATTTTTTATGGCAAAGCAACAACAATAACGCCTCTTAGCTCGTGCAATAAGTAAAACAAGTATAATAGAATAATATACTTTATATTATGGTAATTTGATGTTTGGTCTGTTTTCGATCTGTATATCAGGAGTAAGTATACATGAGTAAGTATACTTACTAACTGTCTATATCGTGCTCATAATACATTTAGCTATATTATTTAAATTATAGTATTTTTCTGTCTTCGTGCGCGACAATTAGAGCTCGCATATCATGTGATATATCCGTCTCGTGCAATACGCGTCTGCCCTCGGCGGTATTACACCGCTCAAGTAATTGCAATAAACAGGAAATATATCATAAAACTAGGTTTCCCTAAATGGTGCGTGCTTTTGTGATATACCGACGTATGTACCCTAATTAGGCTGTACTTCAATAGTGCACCGCAGTATTTGATTTGTCTTTATTGATATTTGGGGGCAGTGGATACTAGAGAGCGTGTCATATTGCAAACACCGCTCCTAGAGTGTTTGGTGTTGATGGCGACTTATGGCAAATATATAATACTATAGAAATTATGGTGCCGAAATTATATGCTGTTTCATTTATTATTGTTTTTAATCATTTTTTATCAATTATGGATAATAACTAATAAATATATTTGTTCCATGTCTACTTATCGGCTAAAAAATATGACGCTCGTATTTAGACCAGGTCCATTCATTCGGAATATACTACATTTCGCGGTTATTGTGTATGTACCAAGATATTGCGGTGTTGCGGGTGACTTAATGTCAGATTTCGATGAAAACAATGTTTACGTTGTTTTTTGTTTGTTGTTGCTGTCAGTGTATAAATACACTATTTTGTTAGATTAGTGAATAGTGTAATGAACCGCTGAACGTAACGAATGACATGACACGATAGTCTTTACAAGCTCTCAATTTGCACCTGCACCGCGTTCGACTTCATCATCAGTTGATGAATCCGATGTATTTTCGTCCTCAGACACGTATTCTGGCTCAAAATCGTAAGATTGCACATTGTGTAACCGTCTTATCACGGGCAGTTCCCCCGACTCAGTATCATGATCGCTTAAATCTCACATTTTCACACAAGGTATACTGTTTTGCGTTAAGTCCCAATGTAAACAAAAAAAAGTTTGTTCCCAATGACGTCACTTCCGGTAATTCGCGCAAGAGTTTTTCCCCTTAGATTTTTTTCGATTTTTTAGCAATGCCTGTTCGCCTGTTCGATTTTTATCTTTAAAAACATATTTTCACTGAACATACATCAATGGCATAGTAAAAATCGTATTTAAAATCATATTTAATACTTAAAAACATATCAAAAGCGGATTTGTTGATTTAAGACAAATTTCTGCTTTAAACTTGTTAAAGATATTTTCAGAAACAACGTTATCTGGTAGCTGATTAAAATAATTTACAATCCAGATATGAGATGTTCCTATATTTTATACTCGAGGCAAACTACCTAGTTTGGTCAGTGCAATTACACGTAAAGGAATTTAAACATACGTCTCAATTTGAACTCACTAGGCTCGGGACCCATCTGGTTGTTTTACGCTTTGCTGATTGTATTGGCTGTCGTGGCATAATTTCGCGTTCTGTACCAAAAATCATGTTTTCTATACTGATGAAGGAAAAGTTAGACGATTATTTGCATTGAATTGAATTGAAAGAGAGTTAGTATATATATGACAATTATATTATATAAACAAATAGCTGGTGTACTTGTACGTCTGGACGAATTGTGTGTAGTATGATATGTGATATAGTTATATTGCTTATACATACTGTCTTGTTTGTTAGAGAATATAACCTGGTGGTGATATCGTTATTTACACTGTTTCGTTTTACGGGGATGAACATAAGGTAAGAGTGAGTTTTGGCTCACCTTAGAATCTGGTTTAAAGCAAAGTTGCCTTTTTGCCGCTGACCGTTTCATGGACAGATGTATAATGTATATACTAGTGTGGACAGGTGAATAATATATATACTAGTGTGGACAGATGTATAATATATATACTAGTGTGGATATATGTATAATGTATATAATAGTGCAGACAGATGTATAATATATATACTAGTGTGGACAGATGTATAATATATATACTAGTGTGGACAGATGTATTATGTATATACTAGTGTGGACAGATGTATAATGTATATACTAGTGTGAACAGGTGTATAATGTATATAATAGTGCGGACAGATGTATAATATATATACTAGTATGGACAGATGTATAATGTATAATATATATACTAGTGTGGACAGATGTATAATATATATACTAGTGTGGACAGATGTATAATGTATATACTAGTGCGGACAGATGTATAATATGTGTGTATAAATGCCGGAGAGAAACCGTTCGTTACACGTGTGCATGCATGCCAGAAAGAAATCCGTTTGTTACACTTGTGCATATATACTGACAAGAAATCGTTTCACTGTTCATACATACTGCAGAGAAACCGTTCGTTACACTTGTGCATACAAACTGACGAGAAGTCGTTCGTTACACTTGCAACTTCATACTGGTGAGAACCGTTTGTTACACATGTTCAAACAAAAACTGTAAAGAACTGTAAAGAAACCGTTCAGTACACTTGTGCATAAATACAGCAGAGAAACCGTTCGGAACAGTATGCATACATACCGGAGTGTAACCGTTACACAAATGCATATATACTGGTGAGAAACCGTTTTATTAGACTTGTGCATACATACTGAGGAGAAATCCCTATACGCTTGTGCATGCATACTCATGACAAGCTGTTCGTTACACTTGTGCATGCCTACCAGAGATACCCTGTTCGTACCATGTGTACATATATACTGACGATAAATCATTACACTGGTGCATACGTACTGAAGAGATATCGTTACACTGTGAATGCATACTGGAGAGAATGCATTCGTCCCACTTGTGCAAAGATACTGATGAGAAACCGTTAAACTAAATACATACTGACGAGAAATCGTTACACTTGTGTATACATACTGACGAGAAATCGTATCACTGTGAATACATACTGGAAAGAAAGCGATTGTAACACATATGCATACATACTGACGAGATACCATTCGTTACGCTTGTGCATACAAATAGTTAAGCTTCACGTGTGTATAAATGCCGGAGAGAAACCGTTTGTTACACGTGTGCATGCATGCCAGAAAGAAATCCGTTTGTTACACTTGTGCATATATACTGACAAGAAATCGTTTCACTGTTCATACATACTGCAGAGAAACCGTTCGTTACACTTGTGCATACAAACTGACGAGAAGTCGTTCGTTACACTTGCAACTTCATACTGGTGAGAACCGTTTGTTACACATGTTCAAACAAAAACTGTAAAGAACTGTAAAGAAACCGTTCAGTACACTTGTGCATAAATACAGCAGAGAAACCGTTCGGAACAGTATGCATACATACCGGAGTGTAACCGTTACACAAATGCATATATACTGGTGAGAAACCGTTTTATTAGACTTGTGCATACATACTGAGGAGAAATCCCTATACGCTTGTGCATGCATACTCATGACAAGCTGTTCGTTACACTTGTGCATGCCTACCAGAGATACCCTGTTCGTACCATGTGTACATATATACTGACGATAAATCATTACACTGGTGCATACGTACTGAAGAGATATCGTTACACTGTGAATGCATACTGGAGAGAATGCATTCGTCCCACTTGTGCAAAGATACTGATGAGAAACCGTTAAACTAAATACATACTGACGAGAAATCGTTACACTTGTGTATACATACTGACGAGAAACCGTATCGCTGTGAATACATACTGGAAAGAAAGCGATTGTAACACATATGCATACATACTGACGAGATACCATTCGTTACGCTTGTGCATACAAATAGTTAGCTTCACGTGTGTATAATTGCTGGAGAGAAACCGTTCGCTACACGTGTGCATGCATGCCAGAAAAAAATCCGTTTGTTACACTTGTGCATACATACTGGGAGAAACCGTTACACATATACGAACATTCTGTTGATAAACAGTTCGTTACACTTGTGTATACATATTGATGAGAAATCGTTAAATATGTGGATACATACTGACGAGATACCGGTACAAATATGAATACCTACTGGAGAGAAACCATTCTACATGTAAATACATACCGGAGAGAAACTGTTCTAAGTGTGAATACATACCGGAGAGAAACTGTTAACATTCTTAATTCATACTGGACAGAAACCATACTAATGAGAAATCGTTACATTTGTCAAAACATACTGATGAGAAAAACATACATACTGGAGAGAAACCGTTCGTAAGACATTTGCGTACATACTGGTGAGAAATGCTCGTTACACGTGTGCATAGATACTAGAGAGAAACCATTTTTACACCTGTGCATACACACGTGCATGCATGGAAGGATTCCAGAATAACTTGTCACATATTCAATGTCAAAAACAGAAGCAGTTACATGGCCTGTGTTTATTGGTGTGATTAACGGTATGAATAGAGTAGAACATCATTTTGAGAGCTCGACTTATTGTTTCCCATGTTTTTTACACCCACCATGCCCACAAAGAGACGTTCATTATACTTACCTCTCTCCCACTACCATCCTAATACTAATTGTCGCAAGAACCCGACAGGCGAGACAGTCCGTGTTGGTGGCCTTTAATGTGATACTGTATATCAATAAGATCTTTTAAAATATTGCAAAAATTAACACGTGCTTAACTGAGTATTGGGCCTTGATTTGATAAACAATAACTTGATTCCGATTTTCAACATATGGTGTGTGTGTGTGTTTTTATAAAAATATGCCAGACAAATTCAACAATGACCAACATTGAGTGCCTTACTGAGTTATTGCCATTGAGTATCAAAACATACGAATGTCTGATTGTCTCTATGATAATGGATCTGATTTTTACCAAACTTTTAGTTTGAAGGCTAATTACTATCAATCACATCTCGATAGGCTTACACAATGAGCACAATTAACGAGTGACGTATTTAGGTATTACCGTTGGTGTTTTAAAAAGAAGTTTGACAAGTTCGACTCGTATGTGTCTTGCTCGGCCGTTTCCAAAGGTCCATTATTATACTATTGTTTGTAGTTATTGCCCTTGAGTATTGAACAAAGGCAAATTTCAGCTTGTGTAACAACTATTAACTGAAGTCAATTGGTTCCAATATTTAACACATTTTGCGTGTACTTTTATATATAAAATGACTCAGAAAATATCAGCAAAGGCAAACATAGAGTGCCTTATTGAGTAATTGCTAATTATTTCCTGTATAACTTCTTAATAAATAGGATCTTTACAAAGTGTTATGAGTTGAAGGCCAATATCAGCAACATGCAGATGAGAAACCGTTACACTAGGTAGAGCTTCTAAAATGTCTTCATATGTACGAGTTTAGAATTTCGCTTTCATCGTTTATATTTAAATTTGGAATGCGATCTTGTTCGGGGTTACATGTATCAGTTTTATTAACTTGTTTAAGGTGTTCGACAAATTCTTGAAATGTAGGTGCATTTTTGTTCTTCTTGTTTTTCAAGCTATTTAAAAGACATCCAGTATTCTTTATGGTTTTAGCTTGACAATTTAGTTTCGAATTTAGATGTCCATTTTTGCTTGTTCATTATTAATTTAAACTGTTTACTAGATTCTTTCAAAGTATTACAAAGTTCGTCCGGTTTTTTTTCGTTAAATCGTTTCTTTAAATTTTTGTATATTACTCGAGCATTTCACATTTGCGCCCGAACCAGGGTTGTTTGTTATGTATTATAGATACACGAATTTTGTCATACCAGTTGTGCAGAGGAATCCTCAGTTAGTATGACACTAAGTATAAAATAAATGTATTTACCTGGTTTAGCCCAGAGAGACGTTGTTTCTGTAACCTTCCATAACCATGAGCCATAACATTTCAGGAAGCATAGATGTGGCCAGTGATGAATCGTATAAGGGCCACCTGTTTGGTTAAAAACATCTGTGCTTTGAATTACATGTTAACTATTTCAAGACAAAATTTTGTTTTTAATTCTTATTGATACAACATGTGTCAAGTATCGACTTAATTCTGCTATAAAGTGTGATTAAAGAATAAGCTTGAAAATGTGTCCTTGGGACACAATCTTGACACAAACGCCCAGATTGTGGGTTATCGATTTCTTGAAAATGGTGTAACTATCGTGTTTACCATTAAAAAGGTAATTATTGAAAATATGTTCTTGCACTACAAGATGTGTGTATGAAGTCAACAATGTCAAAAGTAAAAAAGTCAAACTCTAAAATGTTCCATTTCTTAATCTCCATCATGGTCATATGCATAGTTGATATTTTACCCTATCGTCCGTATTTGTTAATAGTTTCACCTATATATTTTAACATGAATGTTTAATACCTTACTATTTTATTTTTGCTATTTTTCATATTTGTTTCCTATTTGACATATTTATGCGTGGACGTGTTAAACAATATTCAGTCATTCAATTATTCATTCATTCATTCATGTTTTATCTTGGTTCAATTTAGTGAAACGTTGGAAACACGTTTTTACAAGTTTACAAGTTTATTTTCAAAGTTCCATTAAGTAAACAGCCCATGAGGATATACAATTTTACAGAACATATGACTGACAGTCAAAATATACAATAATCACAACTAACATATTGTACAAAATTATTGCCCTATATCACTTGTTTGTTAGGATACAATTATATACAATCTATATATTTAATAATAGTTCCTTTCATTTGTGTGGAGAATGCTTTTAACCATCACACTTTTAAACAGTATACAAATTAAATTTGCTAATTTAAACATTAATTAATTCAATTATTTGCAAACAAACATCCATTTCGTTTATTAAAGGGCCGATGTCCATAACTAGTAGCCTATAAAACACAAAATAATTACGTTGACAAACATAACACATCAACCATTATTGAATATTTACTAAATAAAACCATGACTGTTTGTCGGAATTCAATAGCGGTACAAAAAAGAATTACCATTTCGTGGGATTGAACTCGTAACCCACAAATTACACTCGCAGGTAATATTAGTCGAGCGTTGCAACTATCGACTAAGCTAACCGGGCCAGATGTATTACGTAAGAGATACAATATATAAAACTAATGCTCTAATGGATGTCATTTGATCACCAGAAATGTAAATAAAGTGGGTCCCTCATTATTTACAAATAATAACTAAAACTTTTTTTTTCAAACTCACGAATGTATTACTAAAGGCTTATCTGGGTCTATGCTAATGTTTTCATGTAGACATATCACTAAATAAAAATCAGAGTTATTTCGCTATGCTCACTATCTGCTTGCTTACGGACAGTGCCCTTTAAAAGATTTGTAAACAAAAATAGCCACGTTTCTAAGTTCTTTTTGACGCTCTGAGTAAACAAAATAAGTTTCTGCATATTTGGCCTATTCCAATAGTATTTTTTGATAAACATGTATTGTTTTCTAAACTCCGAATATATAGGGCATTCTAACAAAAATGAAATTCGTCTTCTAGGTTATTACACAATTTACATTTTCTCTCATTTACTACAATTTAATTCAATCCCATCTGTTTACACAAATCTAACAGACAATGCCCATTACTGTTTATTCTACCATTATGCTGCGAAAATCGTTTGAGTTAATCGTCACATGTGTACTCACCGGGTAATAACTGCATATGTATACTGCTATGATCAATAACGTAATCGGCCAATCCAGCCTTTCGGCTTTTCATATCATCACATGAAACAAAATTTAAACCTTTTTACATTTACAGATGTAATAAAATCAATAATTCTATCAAAGGTGTTCGTTTCAATCAACGCTTGTCTACTACTGTTCTCTGGTACGACATAACACAAGCACACCAATAAATCAGTTTCCAAAGACAATTTGTGACCATCTGTCTCATCAATCTTAATGCATATAACATCATCATAGCTATGAAAAATAAGAATATCATCTGTCACATATTCGTTTCTGAGATACACAATAATGCCACCTGAGTGTCATTTACTCGATTTTTTTATTTTCGATTCTATTCAAAACAAAATATTCAAAGTTATCAACATATAGGTCCGAAAATGCATTTGTCCACGTTTCTGTAAATAAAACAGTTTTTGATTGATTGTGTTGGAACAAGTGGAGCATGACTGGTGTATGTGAATGCCATTAATTGGCGTTATACGGTCATGTGACACAGTCATTTGACACATTAATGTGGCATACATTATTTACTTAGTAATCATGTTCCTTACCTCATATAATTCACACCTGTGGTCGGGAGGGTAAAGACGCATCGATTGAAACTTTCTCGCCTGACACCACAGCAGGTTCGAATCCCACTGGAAGCTATTGTATGATAGCATGTAAGTGGCACGTACATTGTAGGATTGACACAGTGACTCTGTAATTGAACAGACAAATAATTATATAAATATTTAGTTCAAGTTTAAACAAATACAAATGTGAAGTTTAAATCCTTCATATACATTTTAACCGTTTCGAGGGCAAGCAAGACTATAAGCGCTATGACTGATGTACCTATCAATGTTTCCCCGATCGGACATTTTTTGGGGTGGCGTGGGGTCGGCACTTTAAAAAAAAAAATACATACCTTATTAGTTCCAAAATGTATTTTGTTGCAGACGACAATAAACATTCGCCAAAAGGCGAAAAAAGGTCTTAAAATCATAAAAAGGTATACCGATATATTTGTTGTTGTTGCTGATGCAGCGTATACAGCTACTGGTGATGTTGCTGATGATGCATCGTATACAGCTACTGGTGTTGTTGTTGCTTATTAGTGCAACTCATGTTCCAAAATGTGTTTTGTTGCAGACGACAATAAACAGTCAACAATAGACTCCTTTTATTAACGACACCGTCTTGCATCTTTATACAGACACAAGCATTTCTTATATCAGATGCAAATCTGAAATATACTTAACAAATAGCAAATTTATTTAAACAATTATGAATTCAATGCACACAGGAATTATGATTTATATATCACTTATAATTTAACTCCGGATTACATAACAAATTTAATAACCTTCTCATCAAATTCAAATTATAACTTAAGATCTGCTGCTAGGCAGGATATAGCTCATTTTAAACCTAGAACGTAATATTCTTAAACGTACATTAGGAAATTCCGGAATGGTAATTGGGAACATGATTCCCGTTGACATAAGAGCTTCACATTATTTAATTACATTTAAGATTAAATACAGATCCTTTCTTTTAATGAAAGAATGAAACTCCATTGTATTTTGTAACCTTACATTACAAGTATAATAAACGTGTCTGTCTGGTTGAAGTTATATAATAATGCATGTACTGTTTTATCTTTCACTATATGCATTTATTGTAACATTGTTAGTTTTATAGATGGCCATATTGTAAACAAGACTTGTATTTTTTTGTAAATGCTATGTCTTAATACGTTACCTTCTTGAAATAAAGTAATTAGTATTATTATTGTCTTCAATTGTGACTGCTAGTCATTAAAGCAGTATGGCAATATATTAGAAAGCTAAGAAGGGTCAAGAAAAGTGTCAACTAAACAAATAATGAAAATATTTATTATAAATACAAATTTACAAATTGTTATATAACTACTGGTAGTGTTGTTGTTGCTTGTGCAGCTAATACAGCTACTGGTGATGCTGTTGCTGATGCATCGTATACAGATACTGTTGCTGCTGATGCTGATGAAGCGTATACCGCTTCTGGTGTTGTTGTTGCTGATGTAGCGTTTACAACTATTGTTGTTGTTGTTGTTGCTGCTGATGCAGTTTATACAGCTACTTTTGTTGGTGTTGCCTCTGCAGCTGAAACAGCTACTGATATTGTGGCTTATGCATTTTTACAGCTTCTGTTTGTGTTATTTTGAATATCTCTTGTGTTGAATTCAGATGCTATTGTCTGAAATAAATAAAAGCGACTTAGAATAAAAACAAACATTTTAAAAGTAAAGCAAATTTCATAAATTATGTAAACAATGAAGATCTAATTTAAAGGTTATTACTTCATAGATCCATCCACAAGAGATACATTCGTATCGAGGTAGCTCGAAGAGCAATAATTTAGAGATGTTTAAAGTGTTTTTAATGATTAGCTCCTAAAAACAGCACTCTTTAGCCGCTAGTTAAGAGTTTCCGTGAAGACTGTTAGCTAACTAAAGGTGTGTCTTTCAGTACTGGTCTACAGCTTTCATCAAGTTCTGTCTATGTGAGATGCCTATAAAAGCTATGTTGCAAATTAAAAAAGTAATATAATCGTCTAATGTTTAAACACACACCGCGGGAAATATTGCCTATCATTGATACAAAATATGAAACAAGTAAGGGTTTACGCAAGCGTAAAATAGCTGCCGAGAGACGACAGTTTAACATAATAATAGATAAAAAAACGGATGTTAAAACAATATTGGAAACAAAATGTTGTCATGGAGACATGAACACGCCACGACCGTTTTTCTTAACAGACACATTCTTTCTGATGTTTACCATCAGTTCTTCCTACCAAACATTTTCAAGCAATGTGGGCGACCTCGCTTCTATTTGTTCAGATACCTTGACATGCCTTACATATTGATTACAATTCACCCTTGTAACACGACGTGCTAGAAGTACACATCAGCGCAGAAATACAACTGTTCACATGTAAGGGATACGTGTGCTTTAGCGTGAGCATTACAACACATACAAATTGTTCACTGCTACCACGTGTAATTATAAGATTGCGTTATCAAAGTGAAAAATGTAAAGGAAATGTTCATTGCTACCACCTTACCATTTGCAATAATGAAAACCATAATAATGAGAAAAAAATGCAGTTGTAAATCTTCATCTCTCACCGCTGCGGGTTTGAATCCCACTGGGAGCTCGACTTGTAAGTTAGGAAGTGTCTATTCTTACGGATGGCGGAAGGTATAAAGTACTAGTTCTACCCAGGAAAAGTGGGTGGTCTGCCTCCATCACAAAACATCGACCGTCATATATAACCATACATGTGTTGAAAATGTCGTAAAACACCATATAAACAAATAATAATTAAAATAAAAAAAAGGAAAAGTATATCAGCAGGCTTGAACCGTCACTTCCCCAATACTAACACCATGCCTCAACCAACTGCGCTACATAGACTAATGAACGTTTTGTTGGTAATATACACATAATAATTATCGCATGCTACACTTCAGTAGACCCATCTACGATATTTCAGCAAGTAAAACGGTAACCTTTGAACATTGCAAAAGTTTGTGTTTATACCATTCAAGTTTTTTAGACGAGTTCACTGGGAATTAAAGTTGTAATGCATGCTTATCGTCAACTACGTGATTCACAATATGTTAACCATAGACAAACACAAAACCCATATAAGGATACGTCAGCTGAATTAGATTACTATTAAAATGGGTGTAAGCTGTAATAAATAGTGTTATATATCCCGTGGTATGGATAACTGGAATCTTAAAAAAATATCAATGGCGATGGTAGATGTTAACTTTGCATATGTGTCAGTAAGTAACGGAAAAAATAATATGGCTTTTACATAATATGTCATCACAATGACTCAATGCCGGTATCCCTTTCTTAACGCAAAAAAGAGAACGCTATTTCTAAACAAATCAGTAGGGTAATATAAGCTGCCAGTTAAAATGGAAAAAGAATATCCTAGATATATAACGTAGAACGACTATTTGGAGCTAGCTACGTAACCGAAATGTTGGTGTCAAACCATAGACAATTTCACCAAAATGTCCTTAAATGTATATCAGACCTTCATGTTAGATAAATATATGACATGGTATTAATACATACCATACTCCGAGGTTTAAATCTAGAACACGTAATAGCTATTGCAATGTAAGGAAAATCGCATTTACAATACTTATTATGACATTTTGGAGACGCAGGGAAACAATATAGCTTCATGCTTGAGAAGAGGTTTTCTCATTATGCATACCACTAACGGGCATCATTAAATACTGTACAGCATCGTCGTCTCTATGCATACCATGCTCTGGCAATAACGAAAACAGGAGCCCAAGTTGATCTCTCTAGATTCAAAATCGGCGACAAAGTACAGTTGTTAAGTACGGCAGCTTTATTAAAAAAGAAACTAATTATGCGGACCAGTGATGTTCTTGTACAAGGGAAATAAGGGTAGGGTGGTGGTGGTGTCCATTTAAGCATCGACGTTATTACTTTTATATTTGCAACTCGTTCTTAACGGCAAGTCTAGAAAGACATGTTACATAAGAATTTCTTCTTAATAGTCTATATCAGGTGCCTTGAAGCGCACGTAACGCGGACCTTATAACTATCCGATAGCGCATATCTTCACTAGGCTAGCTTAAAGCAGACCTAAAGAGCTGTCTTCAAGTGTTCAAATAGTGATTATTATTTTCATGATCACTATATTTTACGATTGATTTCTATATACATGTATACTAGGTACGCATTCTTAATGCAAAGATAATTGAAAAATAGAAAATGGCTGCTTGATGGCTCTTTGAAGTTTCAACGACACTTTGTACTCATTCAAGACTTATATGAAGACTTTAACCAAACTTGGAAACTATCTAATTTCAAAAGCAGTTATACAGAGAAATACTCAGAATTGAATTTATATTTTTTTCTCGTGTTCATATGCTTGACGACAGTAAGAACAACTTCTCAGACTTTTAAAAGCATTGTAGTTAAGTCAGAATTATATGCATACCATATGCAATGTTTCATAAGAACACATGTGTTCTTTAACGACTTTCAACTGCAAAGAGCACAAATCAGTAGCGTTATTACTTACCGGTCATGCCCAATCTGTGTTGACTTAAAGTAAAATACCGCTTGAGCCAGTAGTATGGGCGTGAGAGGGGTTGCATCGTACTTTACCACTCATGAGCAGATTCAATCAAACAGAGTATACTGTTCTCTATTGTTTATGTTTGTTTCTTCCATTACATTCCCTTTTTAGTATTTATTGACATTCACACTAGCGTTTGTGTAGTGCTGTGTGGTGGCTGTAAAACGTCTCCCCGACTACAAATCGTTATATGTACCGTTCTTCTATATATCTCTAACGTCTTCATGGTCGTGATGGTAAAAACTCTGCGTTTGAAACCTGATCGCCTTTCATCGCTGCGGGTTCGAATCCCACAGGAGCTCGACTTGTTAAGTGAGAACGTGTTGATTCTTACGGATGCGGAAGGTATACAGTACTGGTTTAAGGTGTTCGACAAATTCTTAAAATGTAGGTGCATTTTTGTTCTTCTTGTTTTTCAAACTATTTAAAAGACATCCAGTATTCTTTATGGTTTTAGCTTGACAATTCAGTTTCGAATATAGATGTCCATTTTTTCTTGTTCATTATTAATTTAAAATGTTTACTAGATTCTTTCAAAGTATTACAAAGTTCGTCCGGGTGTTTTTTCGTTAAATCGTTTATTTACATTGTTGTATATTACTCGAGCATTTCACATTTGCGACTGAACCAGGGTTGTTTATTATGTATTATAGATACACGAATTTTGTCATACCAGTTGTGCAGAGGAATCCTCAGTTAGTATGACACTAAGTATAAAATAAATGTATTTACCTGGTTTAGCCCAGAGAGACGTTGTTTCTGTAACCTTCCATAACCATGAGCCATAACATTTCAGGAAGCATAGATGTGGCCAGTGATGAATCGTATAAGGGCCACCTGTTTGGTTAAAAACATCTGTTTTCTGTTTTTAATTCTTATTGATACAACATGTAACAAGTATCGATTTAATTCTGCTATAAAGTGTGATTAAAGAATAAACTTGAAAACGTGTCCTTGGGACACAATCTTGACACAAACGCCCAGATTCTGGGTTATCGATTTCTTGAAAATGGTGTTACTATCGTGTTTACCATTAAAAATGTAATTATTGAAAATATGTTCTTGCACTACAAGATGTGGGTATGAAGTCAACAATGTCAAAAGTTAAAAAGTCAAACTCTAAAATGTTCCATTTCTTAATCTCCATCATGTTCATATGTATAGTTGATATTTGTACCCTATCGTCCGTATTTGTTAATAGTTTCACCTATATATTTTAACATGAATGTTTAATACCTTACTATTTTATTTTTGATATTTTTCATATTTGTTTCCTGTTTGACATATTTATGTGTGGACGTGTTAAACAATATTCAGTCATTCAATTATTCATTTATTCATTCATGTTCTATCTTGGTTCAATTAAGTGAAACGTTGGAAACAAGTTTTTACAAGTTTACAAGTTTATTTTCAAAGTTCCATTAGGCAAACAGCCCATGAGGATATACAATTTTACAGAACATATGACTGACAGTCAAAATATACAATATTCACAACAAACATATTGTACAAAATTAATGCCCTATATCACTTGTTTGTTAGGATACAATTATATACAATCTATATATTTAATAATAGTTCCTTTCATTTGTGTGGAGAATGCTTTTAACCATCACACTTTTAAACAGTATACAAATTAAATTTGCTAATTTAAACATTAATTAATTGAATTATTTGCAAACAAACATCCATTTCGTTTATTAACTAGTAGCCTATAAAACACAAAATAATTACGTTGACAAACATAACACACCAACCATTATTGAATATTTACTAAATAAAACCATGACTGTTTGTCGGAATTCAATAGCGGTACAAAAAAGAATTTCCGTTTCGTGGGATTGAACTCGTAACCTACAAATTACACTCGCAGGTAATATTAGTCGAGCGTTGCAACTATCGACTGAGCTGACCGGGCCAGATGTATTACGTAAGAGATACAATATATAAAACTAATGCTCTAATGGATGTCATTTGATCAGCAGAAATGTAAATAAAGTGGGTCCCACATTATTTACAAATAATAACTAAAACTTTTTTTTTTCAAACTCACGAATGTATTACTAAAGGCTTATCTGGGTCTATGCTAATGATTTCATGTAGACATATCACTAAATAAAATCAGAGTTATTTCGCTATGCTCACTATCTGCTTACTTACGGACAGTGCCCTTTAAAAGATTTGTAAACAAAAATAGCCACGTTTCTAAGTTCTTTTTGACGCTCTGAGTAAACAAAATAAGTTTCTGCATATTTGGCCTATTCCAATAGTATTTTTTGATATACATGTATTGTTTTCTAATCTCCGAATATATAGGGCATTCTAACAAAAATGAAATTCGTCTTCTAGGATATTACACAATTTACATTTTCTCTCATTTACTACAATTTAATTCAATCCCATCTGTTTACACAAATCTAACAGACAATGCCCATTACTGTTTATTCTACCATTATGCTGCGAAAATCGTATGAGTAAATCGTCACATGTGTACTCACCGGGTAACAACTGCATATGTATACTGCTATCATCAATAACGTAATCGGCCAATCCAGCCGTTCGGCTTTTCCTATCATCACATAAAAAAAAAAGTAAACCTTTTTACATTTACAGATGTAATAAAATCAATAATTCTATCAAAGATGTTCGTTTCAATCAACGCTTGTCTACTACTGTTCTCTGGTACGACATAACACAAGCACACCAATAAATCAGTTTCCAGACAATTTATGATCATCTGTCTCATCAATCTTAATGCATATAACATCATCATAGCTATGAAAAATAAGAATATCATCTGTCACATATTCGTTTCTGAGATACACAATAATGCCACCTGAGTGTCATTTACTCGATTGTTTATTTTCGATTTTATTCAAAACAAAATATTCAAAGTTATCAACATATAGGTCCGAAAATGCATTTGTCCACGTTTCTGTAAATAAAACAAAATCATGATTTTCAAAAACAGTTTTTAATTTATTGTGTTGGAACAAGTGGAGCATGACTGGTGAATGTGAATGCCATTAATTGGCGTTATACGGTCATGTGACACAGTCATGTGACACATTAATGTGACATACATTATTTACTTAGTAATCATGTTCCTTACCTCTTATATAATTCACACCTGTGGTCGGGAGGGTAAAGACGCATCGATTGAAACCTTCTCGCCTGACACCACAGCAGGTTCGAATCCCACTGGAAGCTATTGTATGATAGCATGTAAGTGGCACGTACATTGTAGGATTGACACAGTGACTCTGTTATTGAACAGACGAATAATTATATAAATATTTAGTTTCAAGTTTAAATAAATACAAATGTGAAGTTTAAATCCTTCATATACATTTTAACCGTTTCGAGGGCAAGCAAGACTATAAGCGCAGTATGTGTCTATTCAGAAATAAATGCTCGCACGGGCGAAAGCAACACGTGCGCCTCTATGACTGATGTACTTATCAATGTTTCCCCGATCGGACATTTTGTGGGGTGGCGTGGGGTCGGCACTTTAAAAAAAATAATTACATACCTTATTAGTTCCAAAATGTATTTTGTTGCAGACGACAATAAACATTCGCCAAAAGGCGAAAAAAGGTCTTAAAATCATAAAAAGGTATACCGTTATATTTGTTGTTGTTGCTGATGCAGCGTATACACCTACTGGTGTTGTTGCTGATGATGCAGCGTATACAGCTACTGGTGTTGTTGTTGCTTATTAGTGCAACTCATGTTCCAAAATGTGTTTTGTTGCAGACGACAATAAACAGTCGACAATAGGCTCCGTTTATTAACGACACCGTCTTGCATCTTTATTCAGACACAAGCATTTCTTATATCAGATGCAAATCTGAAATATATTTAACAATTAGCAAATTTATTTAAACAATTATGAATTCAATGCACACAGGAATTATGATTTATATATCACTTATAATTTAACTCCGGATTACATAACAAATTTAATAACCTTCTCTTCAAATTCAAATTATAACAAGATCTGCTGCTAGGCAGGATATAGCTCATTTTAAACCTAGAACAAATATTCTTTAACGTACTTTTGGATATTCAGGAATGGTAATTGGGAACATGATTCCCGTTGACATAAGAGCTTCACATTATTTAATTACATTTAAGATTAAATACAGATCCTTTCTTTTAATGAAAGAATGAAACTCCATTGTATTTTGTAACCTTACATTACAAGTATAATAAATGTGTCTGTCTGGTTGAAGTTATATAATAATGCATGTACTGTTTTATCTTTCACTATAGGCATTTATTGTAACATTGTTAGTTTTATAGATGACCATATTGTAAACAAGACTTGTATTTTTTTGTAAATGCTATGTCTTAATATGTTACCTTCTTGAAATAAAGTAATTATTATTATTATTTTCTTCAATTGTGACTGCTAGTCATTAAAGCAGTATGGCAATATATTAGAAAGCTAAGAAGGGTCAAGAAAAGTGTCAGCAATAAAATAATGAAAATATTTATTATTAATGCAAAATTTACAAATTGTTATATAACTACTGGTAGTGTTGTTGTTGCTTGTGCAGCTAATACAGCTACTGGTGATGCTGTTGCTGATACATCGTATACAGATACTGTTGCTGCTGTTGCTGATGAAGCGTATACCGCTTCTGGTGCTGTTGTTGCTGATGTAGCGTTTACAACTATTGTTGTTGTTGTTGTTGCTGCTGATGCAGCGTATACAGCTACTGTTGCTGTTGTTGCCGATGCAGCGTATTCAGCTACTGGTGTTGTTGTTGCTGATACAGCGTGTACGGGAAACTGGTGTTGTTGTTGTTGCTGTTGCAGTGTATTCAGCTACTGTTGTTGCTGTTGTTGATGCAGCTTATACTGCTACTGTTGTTGTCGCCGTTGTTGCAGCTCATACAGCTACTGTTGTTTTTATGGCCGATGGAGCTTATACAGCTACTGATGATGCAGTTTATACAGCTACGTTTGTTGGTGTTGCCTCTGCAGCTGAAACAGCTACTGATATTGTGGCTTATGCATTTTTACAGCTTCTGTTTGTGTTATTTTGAATATCTCTTGTGTTGAATTCAGATGCTATTGTCTGAAGTAAATAAAAGCGACTTAGAATAAAAACAAACATTTTAAAAGTTAAGCAAATTTCATAAATTATGTAAACAATGAAGATCTAATTTAAACGTTATTACTTCATAGATCCATCCACAAGAGATACATTCGTATCGAGGTAGCTCGAAGAGCAATAATTTAGAGATGTTTAAAGTGTTTTTAATTATTAGCGCCTTAAAGAGCACTCTTTAGCCGCTAGTTAAGAGTTTTCGTGAAGACTGTTAGCGAACTAAAGGTGTGTCTTTTAGTACTGGTCTACAGCTTTCATCAAGTTCTGTCTATGTGAGATGCCTATAAAAGCTATGTTGCAAATTAAAAAAGTTATATAATCGTCTAATGTTTAAACACACACCGCGGGAAATATTGCCTATCATTGATACAAAATATGAAACAAGTAAGGGTTTACGCAAGCGTAAAATAGCTGCCGAGAGACGACAGTTTAACATAATAATAGATAAAAAAAACGGATGTTAAAACAATATTGGAAACAAAATGTCATGGAGACATGAACACGCCACGACCGTTTTTCTTAACAGACACATTCTTTCTGATGTTTACCATCAGTTCTTCCTACCAAACATTTTCAAGCAATGTGGGCGACCTCGCTTCTATTTGTTCAGATACCTTGACATGCCTTACATATTGATTACAATTCACCCTTGTAACACGACGTGCTAGAAGTACACATCAGCGCAGAAATACAACTGTTCACATGTAAGGGATACGTGTGCTTTAGCGTGAGCATTACAACAAATACAAATTGTTCACTGCTACCACGTGTAATTATAAGATTGCGTTATCAAAGTGAAAATGTAAAGGAAATGTTCATTGCTACCACCTTACCATTTGCAATAATGAAAACCATAATAATGAGAAAAAAATGCAGTTGTAAATCTTCATCTCTCACCGCTGCGGGTTTGAATCTCACTGGGAGCTCGGCTTGTAAGTTAGGAAGTGTCTATTCTTACGGATGGCGGAAGGTATAAAGTACTAGTTCTACCCAGGAAAAGTGGGTGGTCTGCCTCCATCACAAAACATCGACCGTCATATATAACCATACATGTGTTGAAAATGTCGTAAAACACCATATAAACAAATAATAATTAAAATAAAAAAAAGGAAAAGTATATCAGCAGGCTTGAACCGTCACTTCCCCAATACTAACACCATGCCTCAACCAACTGCGCTACATAGACTAATGAACGTTTTGTTGGTAATATACACATAATAATTATCGCATGCTACACTTCAGTAGACCCATCTACGATATTTCAGCAAGTAAAACGGTAACCTTTGAACATTGCAAAAGTTTGTGTTTATACCATTCAAGTTTTTTAGACGAGTTCACTGGGAATTAAAGTTGTAATGCATGCTTATCGTCAACTACGTGATTCACAATGTGTTAACCATAGACAAACACAAAACCCATATAAGGATACGTCAGCTGAATTAGATTACTATTAAAATGGGTGTAAGCTGTAATAAATAGTGTTATATATCCCGTGGTATGGATAACTGGAATCTTAAAAAAATATCAATGGCGATGGTAGATGTTAACTTTGCATATGTGTCAGTAAGTAACGGAAAAAATAACATGGCTTTTACATAAAATGTAATCACAATGACTCAATGCCGGTATCCCTTTCTTAACGCAAAAAAGAGAACGCTATTTCTAAACAAATCAGTAGGGTAATATAAGCTGCCAGTAAAAATGGAAAAAGAATATCCTAGATATATAACGTAGAACGACTATTTGGAGCTAGCTACGTAACCGAAATGTTGGTGTCAAACCATAGACAATTTCACCAAAATGTCCTTAAGTGTATATCAGACCTTCATGTTAGATAAATATATGACATGGTATTAATACATACCATACTCCGAGGTTTAAATCTAGAACACGTAATAGCTATTGCAATGTAAGGAAAATCGCATTTACAATACTCATTATGACATTTTGGAGACGCAGGGAAACAATATAGCTTCATGCTTGAGAAGAGATTTTCTCATTATGCATACCACTAACGGGCATCATTAAATACTGTACAGCATCGTCGTCTCTATGCATACCATGCTCTGGCAATAACGAAAACAGGAGCCCAAGTTGATCTCTCTAGATTCAAAATCGGCGACAAAGTACAGTTGTTAAGTACGGCAGCTTTATTAAAAAAGAAACTAATTATGCGGACCAGTGATGTTCTTGTACAAGGGAAATAAGGGTAGGGTGGTGGTGGTGTCCATTTAAGCATCGACGTTATTACTTTTATATTTGCAACTCGTTCTTAACGGCAAGTCTAGAAAGACATGTTACATAAGAATTTCTTCTTAATAGTCTATATCAGGTGTCTTGAAACGCACGTAACGCGGACCTTATAACTATCCGATAGCGCGTATCTTCACTAGGCTAGCTTAAAGCAGACCTAAAGAGCTGTCTTCAAGTGTTCACATAGTGATTATTATTTTCATGATCACTATATTTTACGATTGATTTCTATATACATGTATACTAGGTATGCATTCTTAATGCAAAGATAATTGAAAAAAAGAAAATGGCTGCTGGATGGCTCTTTGAAGTTTCAACGACACTTTGTACTCATTCAATACTTATATGAAGACTTTAACCAAACTTGGAAACTATCTAATTTCAAAAGCAGTTATACAGAGAAATACTCAGAATTGAATTTATCTTTTTTTCTCGTGTTCATATGCTTGACGACAGTAAGAACAACTTCTCAGACTTTTAAAAGCATTGTAGTTAAGTCAGAATTATATGCATACCATATGCAATGTTTCATAAGAACACATGTGTTCTTTAACGACTTTCAACTGCAAAGAGCACAAATCAGTAGCGTTATTACTTACCGGTCATGCCCAATCTGTGTTGACTTAAAGTAAAATACCGCTTGAGCCAGTAGTATGGGCGTGAGAGGGGTTGCATCGTACTTTACCACTCATGAGCAGATTCAATCAAACAGAGTATACTGTTCTCTATTGTTTATGTTTGTTTCTTCCATTACATTCCCTTTTTAGTATTTATTGACATTCACACTAGCGTTTGTGTAGTGCTGTGTGGTGGCTGTAAAACGTCTCCCCGACTACAAATCGTTATATGTACCGTTCTTCTATATATCTCTAACGTCTTCATGGTCGTGATGGTAAAAACGCTGCGTTTGAAATCTGATCGCCTTTCATCGCTGCGGGTTCGAATCCCACAGGAGCTCGACTTGTTAAGTGAGAACGTGTTGATTCTTACGGATGCGGAAGGTATACAGTACTGGTTTAAGGTGTTCGACAAATTCTTGAAATGTAGGTGCATTTTTGTTCTTCTTGTTTTTCAAACTATTTAAAAGACATCCACTATTCTTTATGGTTTTAGCTTGACAATTCAGTTTCGAATATAGATGTCCATTTTTTCTTGTTCATTATTAATTTAAAATGTTTACTAGATTCTTTCAAAGTATTACAAAGTTCGTCCGGTTTTTTTTTCGTTAAATCGTTTATTTACATTGTTGTATATTACTCGAGCATTTCACATTTGCGACTGAACCAGGGTTGTTTATTATGTATTATAGATACACGAATTTTGTCATACCAGTTGTGCAGAGGAATCCTCAGTTAGTATGACACTAAGTATAAAATAAATGTATTTACCTGGTTTAGACCAGAGAGACGTTGTTTTCTGTAACCCTCCATAACCATGAGCCATAACATTTCAGGAAGCATAGATGTGGCCAGTGATGAATCGTATAAGAGCGACCTGTTTGGTTAAAAACATCTGTTTTCTGTTTTTAGTTCTTATTGATACAACATGTAACAAGTATCGACTTAATTCTGCTATAAAGTGTGATTAAAGAATAAACTTGAAAACGTGTCCTTGGGACACAATTTTGACACAAACGCCCAGATTCTGGGTTATCGATTTCTTGAAAATGGTGTTACTATCGTGTTTACCATTAAAAATGTAATTATTGAAAATATGTTCTTGCACTACAAGATGTGGGTATGAAGTCAACAATGTCAAAAGTTAAAAAGTCAAACTCTAAAATGTTCCATTTCTTAATCTCCATCATGTTCATATGTATAGTTGATATTTGTACCCTATCGTCCGTATTTGTTAATAGTTTCACCTATATATTTTAACATGAATGTTTAATACCTTACTATTTTATTTTTGCTATTTTTCATATTTGTTTCCTGTTTGACATATTTGTGTGTGGACGTGTTAAACAATATTCAGTCATTCAATTATTCATTTATTCATTCATGTTCTATCTTGGTTCAATTTAGTGAAACGTTGGAAACAAGTTTTTACAAGTTTACAAGTTTATTTTCAAAGTTCCATAAGGCAAACAGCCCATGAGGATATACAATTTTACAAAACATATGACTGACAGTCAAAATATACAATATTCACAACTAACATATTGTACAAAATTAATGCCCTATATCACTTGTTTGATAGGATACAATTATATACAATCTATATATTTAATAATAGTTCCTTTCATTTGTGTGGAGAATGCTTTTAACCATCACACTTTTAAACAGTATACAAATTAAATTTGCTAATTTAAACATTAATTAATTCAATTATTTGCAAACAAACATCCATTTCGTTTATTAACTAGTAGCCTATAAAACACAAAATAATTACGTTGACAAACATAACACACCAACCATTATTGAATATTTACTAAATAAAACCATGACTGTTTGTCGGAATTCAATAGCGGTACAAAAAAGAATTTCCGTTTCGTGGGATTGAACTCGTAACCCACAAATTACACTCGCAGGTAATATTAGTCGAGCGTTCCAACTATCGACTGAGCTAACCGGGCCAGATGTATTACGTAAGAGATACAATATATAAAACTAATGCTCTAATGCATGTCATTTGATCAGCAGAAATGTGAATAAAGTGGGTCCCACATTATTTACAAATAATAACTAAAACTTTTTTTTTCAAACTCACGAATGTATTACTAAAGGCTTATCTGGGTCTATGCTAATCTTTTCATGTAGACATATCATTAAATAAAATCAGAGTTATTTCGCTATGCTCACTATCTGCTTACTTACGGACAGTGCCCTTTAAAAGATTTGTAAACAAAAATAGCCACGTTTCTAAGTTCTTTTTGACGCTCTGATTAAACAAAATAAGTTTCTGCATATTTGGCCTATTCAAATAGTATTTTTTGATATACATGTACTGTTTTCTAATCTCCGAATATATAGGGCATTCTAACAAAAATGAAATTCGTCTTCTAGGATATTACACAATTTACATTTTCTCTCATTTACTACAATTTAATTCAATCCCATCTGTTTACACAAATCTAACAGACAATGCCCATTACTGTTTATTCTACCATTATGCTGCGAAAATCGTTTGAGTTAATCGTCACATGTGTACTCACCGGGTAACAACTGCATATGTATACTGCTATCATCAATAACGTAATCGGCCAATCCAGCCGTTCGGCTTTTCATGTCATCACATAAAACAAAATGTAAACCTTTTTTTACATTTACAGATGTAATAAAATCAATAATTCTATCAAAGGTGTTCGTTTCAATCAACGCTTGTCTACTACTGTTCTCTGGTACGACATAACACAAGCACACCAATAAATCAGTTTCCAAAGACAATTTGTGACCATGTGTCTCATCAATCTTAATGCATATAACATCATCATAGCTATGAAAGATAAGAATATCATCTGTCACATCAACCTTAATGCATATAACATCATCATAGCTATGAAAAATAAGAATATCATCTGTCACATATTCGTTTCTGAGATACACAATAATGCCACCTGAGTGTCATTTACTCGATTTTTTATTTTCGATTCTATTCAAAACAAAATATTCAAAGTTATCAAAATATAGGTCCGAAAATGCATTTGTCCACGTTTCTGTAAATAAAACAAAATCATGATTTTCAAAAACAGTTTTTAATTGATTGTGTTGGAACAAGTGGAGCATGACTGGTGTATGTGAATGCCATTAATTGGCGTTATACGGTCATGTGACACAGTCATGTGACACATTAATGTGGCATACATTATTTACTTAGTAATCATGTTCCTTACCTCTTATATAATTCACACCTGTGGTCGGGAGGGTAAAGACGCATCGATTGAAACCTTCTCGCCTGACACCACAGCAGGTTCGAATCCCACTGGAAGCTATTGTATGATAGCATGTAAGTGGCAAGTACATTGTAGGATTGACACAGTGACTCTGTAATTGAACAGACAAATAATTATATAAATATTTAGTTTCAAGTTTAAACAAATACAAATGTGAAGTTTAAATCCTTCATATACATTTTAACCGTTTCGAGGGCAAGCAAGACTATAAGCGCAGTATGTGTCTATTCAGAAATAAATGCTCGCACGGGCGAAAGCAACACGTGCGCCTCTATGACTGATGTACCTATCAATGTTTCCCCGATCGGACATTTTGTGGGGTGGCGTGGGGTCGGCACTTTAAAAAAAAAAATACATACCTTATTAGTTCCAAAATGTATTTTGTTGCAGACGACAATAAACATTCGCCAAAAGGCGAAAAAAGGTCTTAAAATCATAAAAAGGTATACCGATATATTTGTTGTTGTTGCTGATGCAGCGTATACAGCTACTGGTGATGTTGCTGATGATGCATCGTATACAGCTACTGGTGTTGTTGTTGCTTATTAGTGCAACTCATGTTCCAAAATGTGTTTTGTTGCAGACGACAATAAACAGTCAACAATAGACTCCTTTTATTAACGACACCGTCTTGCATCTTTATACAGACACAAGCATTTCTTATATCAGATGCAAATCTGAAATATATTTAACAATTAGCAAATTTATTTAAACAATTATGAATTCAATGCACACAGGAATTATGATTTATATATCACTTATAATTTAACTCCGGATTACATAACAAATTTAATAACCTTCTCATCAAATTCAAATTATAACTTAAGATCTGCTGCTAGGCAGGATATAGCTCATTTTAAACCTAGAACGTAATATTCTTAAACGTACCTTTGGAAATTCAGGAATGGTAATTGGGAACATGATTCCCGTTGACATAAGAGCTTCACATTATTTAATTACATTTAAGATTAAATACAGATCCTTTCTTTTAATGAAAGAATGAAACTCCATTGTATTTTGTAACCTAACATTACAAGTATAATAAACGTGTCTGTCTGGTTGAAGTTATATAATAATGCATGTACTGTTTTATCTTTCACTATATGCATTTATTGTAACATTGTTAGTTTTATAGATGGCCATATTGTAAACAAGACTTGTATTTTTTTGTAAATGCTATGTCTTAATACGTTACCTTCTTGAAATAAAGTAATTATTATTATTATTGTCTTCAATTGTGACTGCTAGTCATTAAAGCAGTATGGCAATATATTAGAAAGCTAAGAATGATGAAAAATATGAAAATATTTATTATTAATACAAATTTACAAATTGTTATATAACTACTGGTAGTGTTGTTGTTACTTGTGCAGCTAATACAGCTACTGGTGATGCTGTTGCTGATGCATCGTATACAGATACTGTTGCTGCTGTTGCTGATGAAGCGTATACCGCTTCTGGTGTTGTTGTTGCTGATGTAGCGTTTACAACTATTGTTGTTGTTGTTGTTGCTGCTGATGCAGCGTATACAGCTACTGTTGCTGTTGTTGATGATGCAGCGTATTCAGCTACTGGTGTTGTTGTTGCTGATACAGCGTGTACGGGAAACTGGTGTTGTTATTGTTGCTGTTGCATTGTATTCAGCTACTGTTGTTGCTGTTGTTGATGCATCTTATACTGCTACTGTTGTTGTCGCCGTTGTTGCAGCTCATACAGCTACTGTTGTTTTTATGGCCGATGGAGCTTATACAGCTACTGATGATGCAGTTTATAAAGCTACTTTTGTTGGTGTTGCCTGTGCAGCTGAAACAGCTACTGATACTGTGGCTTATGCATTTTTACAGCTTCTGTTTGTGTTATTTTGAATATCTCTTGTGTTGAATTCAGATGCTATTGTCTGAAATAAATAAAAGCGACTTAGAATAAAAACAAACATTTTAAAAGTAAAGCAAATTTCATAAATTATGTAAACAATGAAGATCTAATTTAAACGTTATTACTTCATAGATCCATCCACAAGAGATACATTCGTATCGAGGTAGCTCGAAGAGCAATAATTTGGAGATGTTTAAAGTGTTTTTAATGATTAGCTCCTTAAAGATCACTCTTTAGCCGCTAGTTAAGAGTTTCCGTGAAGACTGTTAGCTAACTAAAGGTGTGTCTTTCAGTACTGGTCTACAGCTTTCATCAAGTTCTGTCTGTGTGAGATGCCTATAAAAGCTGTGTTGCAAATTAAAAAAGTAATATAATCGTCTAATGTTTAAACACACACCGCGGGAAATATTGCCTATCGTGGCTTTGACAGAAATTGATACAAAATATGAAACAAGTAAGGGTTTACGCAAGCGTAAAATAGCTGCCGAAAGACGACAGTTTAACATAATAATAGATAAAAAACGGATGTTAAAACAATATTGAAAACAAAATGTTGGCATGGAGACATGAACACGCCCACGACCGTTTTTCTTAACAGACACATTCTTTCTGCTGTTTACCATCAGTTCTTCCTACCAAACTATTTCAAGCAATGTGGGCGACCTCGCTTCTATTTGTTCAGATACCTTGACAAGCCTTACATATTGATTACAATTCACCCTTGTAATACGACGTGCTACATGTGTTAAAAATGACATAAAATACCATATAAACAAATAATAATTAAAATAAAAAAAAGGATAAGTATATCAGCAGGCTTGAACCGTCACTTCCTCAACACTAACACCATGCCTCAACCAACTGCGCTACATAGACTAATGAACGTTTTGTTGGTAATATACACATAACAATTATCGCATGCTACACTTCAGTAGACCCATCTACTATATTTCAGCAAGTAAAACGGTAACCTTTGAACATTGCAAAAGTTTGTGTTTATACCATTCAAGTTTTTTAGACGAGTTCACTGGGAATTAAAGTTGTAATGCATGCTTATCGTCAACTACGTGATTCACAATATGTTAACCATAGACAAATACAAAACCCATATAAGGATACGTCAGCTGAATTAGATTACTATTAAAATGGGTGTAAGCTATAATAAATAGTGTTATATATCCCGCGGTACGGATAACTGGAATCTTAAAAAAATATCAATGGCGATGGTAGATGTTAACTTTGCATATGTGTCAGTAAGTAACGGAAAAAATAATATGGCTTTTACATAAAATGTCATCACAATGACTCAATGCCGGTATCCCTTTCTTAACGCAAAAAAGAGAACGCTATTTCTAAACAAATCAGTAGGGTAATATAAGCTGCCAGTTAAAATGGAAAAAGAATATCCTAGATATATAACGTAGAACGACTATTTGGAGCTAGCTACGTAACCGAAATATTGGTGTCAAACCATAGACAATTTCACCAAAATGTCCTTAAATTTATATCAGACCTTCATGTTAGATAAATATATGACATGGTATTAATACATACCATACTCCGAGGTTCAAATCTAGAACACGTAATAGCTATTGCAATGTAAGGAAAATCGCATTTACAATACTCATTATGACATTTTGGAGACGCAGGGAAACAATATAGCTTCATGCTTGAGCAGAGGTTTTCTCATTATGCATACCACTAACGGGCATCATTAAATACTGTACAGCATCGTCGTCTCTATGCATACCATGCTCTGGCAATAACGAAAACAGGAGCCAAGGTTGATCTCTCTAAATTCAAAATCGGGGACAAAGAACAGTTGTTAAATACGGCAGCTTTATTAAAAAAATAACTAATTATGCGGACCAGTGATGTTCTTGTACAAGGGAAATAAGGGTAGGGTGGTGGTGGTGTCCATTTAAGCATCGACGTTATTACTTTTATATTTGCAACTCGTTCTTAACGGCAAGTCTAGAAAGACATGTTACATAAGAATTTCTTCTTAATAGTCTATAGCAGGTGTCTTGAAGCGCACGTAACGCGGACCTTATAACTATCCGATAGCGCGTATCTTCACTAGGCTAGCTTAAAGCAGACCTAAAGAGCTGTCTTCAAGTGTTCACATAGTGATTATTATTTTCATGATCACCTTAGTTTACGATTGATTTCTATATACATGTATACTAGGTACGCATTCTTAATGCAAAGATAATTGGAAAATAGAAAATGGCTGCTGGATGGCTCTTTGAAGTTTCAACGACACTTTGTACTCATTCAATACTTATATGAAGACTTTAACCAAACTTGGAAACTATTTAATTTCAAAAGCAGTTATACAGAGAAATACTCAGAATTGAATTTATCTTTTTTTTCTCGTGTTCATATGATTGACGACAGTAAGAACAACTTCTCAGACTTTTAAAAGCGTTGTAGTTAAGTCAGAATTATATGCATACCATATGCAATGTTTCATAAGAACACATGTGTTCTTTAACGACTTTCAACTGCAAAGAGCACAAATCAGTAGCGTTATTACTTACCGGTCATGCCCAATCTGTGTTGACTTAAAGTAAAATACCGCTTGAGCCAGTAGTATGGGCGTGAGAGGGGTTGCATCGTACTTTATCACTCATGAGCATTGAATGAGCAGATTCAATCAAACCGAGTATACTGTTCTCTATTGTTTATGTTTGTTTCTTCCATTACATTCCCTTTTTAGTATTTATTGACATTCACACTAGCGTTTGTGTAGTGCTGTGTGGTGGCTCTAAAACGTCTCCCCGACTACAAATCGTTATATGTACCGTTCCTCTATATATCTCTAACGTCTTCATGGCCGTGATGGTAAAAACGCTGCGTTTGAAACCTGATCGCCTTTCACCGCTGCGGGTTCGAATCCCGCAGGAGCTCGACTTGTTAAGTGAGAACGTGTTGATTCTTACGTAGCGGAAGATATACAGTACTGGTTCTGCTCAGGGAAAGGTGGGCGGTATGAGGCAGGCCACCAAATAAAATCGAAAGTCATATATAGCCTAAAATGCGGTGAACGTTTATAAGGACTGGATGCGGATTTGAATACCATTCAAAGGTAACATTGACTAGATAAATGTGTGAACATATTAAACTGGACGTTGCATGTATACATATTCAAATATATAATAAGTTTTAATTAGACATCATACTTAATTGCCGTATTTCTTCAATGCCAATATGCTAAGTACAGCTTGTATGCATCCGACACGGGTGTCTATGACTGCATGTATCACTGTCAGTCATGCCGATATGCTAACTACAACCTGTATGCATCCTACACGGCATAGACGGCAAAATTATAGTGTAAAAGGGACCCGCGGCTGATGGAGCTTATACAGCTACTGTTGTTGTTATTGTGGATGATGCAGCTTATACAGCTACTGTTGTTGTTATTGTGGATGATCCAGCTTATACAGCTACTGTTGTTGTTATTGTGGATGATGCAGCTTATACAGCTACTGTTGTTGTTATTGTTGGTGTTGAGCTTATACAGCTATTGGTGTCGTTGATGTGGGTTATGCAGCTTATACAGCTACTGTTGTTGTTATGGATGATGCAGCTTATACAGCTGAAGTTGTTATTGTTGTTGTTGTTGTGGTTGATGCAGCTATACATATACTGTTGTTGTTGTGGGTTATGGAGCTTATACTCTACTGTTATTGTTGTGGCTGATGCAGTTTATACAGCCACCAGTAGCTGTATACACTGATTCAGCGTATACAGCTACTGGTAGTGTTGCTTCTTATTGTTGAGACAGATGCGGCTTATACGACTACTGTTGTTATTGCTGCTGATGCAGGTATACAGCTACTGTTGTTGTTGTTGTTGTTGTTGTTGTGGTTGACGCAGCTTATACAGCTACTGTTGTTGTTGCTGCTGATACAACTATACAGCTACCGTTTTTGTTGTTGCTGCTGCAGCCGATGATACGGATATTGCTGATGTGATGCGGTACAGATTATACAGCTACTTCTTTTGGTGTTGCTTTTGCAACTGAAACAGCTACTGGTGTTGTTGCTGCTGATGGAGATTATACAGTTAATGTTGCTTTTGTGGCTGATGGAACGTATACATCTACTGTTACTGTGAGGCACACACAAGCACACGCACGTTTGTGATCTATAGTGTTGTTTAGTTAGCATTTACGCTTTAATGTACCCACATTGTCACGTTTTGTATAACAGGCTAAACAAACAGATGAGGCACACACAAGCACACGCACGTTTGCGGTAGTCTCTATTGGTTGCATGTGTGCACCCTGGAAATCCTTTAGATAATGCTTTAAGGAAACCAGTGCCTACATTTGATTGCACTAGTATAAGCAATATAAGAGATATAGACCTGTAAACTGGGCATTGCACATTTTAAGAGCTATCAAACGTTGGGTTTTATGAGAGCCCATGGATTATAGGAACAAAAATTACTTATGCAGCCCTTAATATACTACTATAAGAAAGCTCATGGCCAAATCTGCTTTAACTAGGACACACAATGTAAGTAATATAGATCTGTAAACACAACGAAAAACAAACTGTAAATACGACACACTCGATGTGGACTGGGACGCCGACAATGACGCCGACGCCGGAGTGAGTACATAAGCTGTCGTATTCTTCGAATAGTAGAGCTAATACATACGCAAGATCATATTATAAAATGTGTACATAATATAATAACGTACCCACAATAAATAAATGCAATGTTCCTAGAAAGACATCTTTAGCGTTCCATAGAAATCAATGCTGCTGAATATGAGTGGCAGAACGTAAGGTATCTTTCGCCAAAATGAATGAATCGACCAGTTATGTAAAGATACAAATGAAATAAAAACAATGCTACTTTCCCGAATACTTAGATAACACTGATAAAACACTGCAGTGTGCTCATGAGGCTGAATTAAATGGAATAGGGGAAAGAAACTTACCACATCTATTCATTCGTCCATTTTTGAATCAAACATCAAACTGACTTGTTGTGTATTTTCTCCGCCTATACTTGATGTACCCCGAAGTTTAGACCCATTAAAAAGCAAAACGGCCGAATTAATCGACTAAATTCGACTCAAATGTCCGTAGATGGCTTATGCTCGTGCGCTGTGGTGAGTGCATTTTTAACACAAAGACCCAGTCAGTATAGTGATATATATAAAGCCTTTGTTATTCTGCCAAGGGGCATTTACAACCAATTACATATGACACATTTAATTTTAAACGCAAACCAGGTGCAGACCAAGAAGGACAATTCTGAGGGAACCTCTAATCCTGGTACCTCCGTAAAAACGGGCCGAGAGCATTGTTTTGTTGTTGGACCCAAACCCCAACCATACTCACCCACCCACGGCAACCCAGCATCGCCCCAAGTCACGTTTCTGAGTAAAATAGAACACAGTATAATTTTTATTTTTATTTTTATTTTGTTTATGGAGAGGGCGTGGGAGGGCGGGGAGCGTGGTGGGGTGTACGGTGGGGGATGGCGGGGGGAGAGAAGGGGATGCCAAATTATTTTATGAGCGGACACTCTAATCCTGGATCCGCGTCATCAGTTGCACCTTGGGTGGGGTGGGGTGGGGATGGGGATACGTCGCTTTATGCTTGGCCTTTAGGCAGCTGAAATTATACGAACATGTAATGTAATATACGCATTCAGCTCTGTTCCAACATGTAAATAGAGGTACTTGGAAGAGTATTTGGTAGCAAATACAAACACAAGATACTTTTTGTTATGGCCGGGCACCCTACCCCCTCCCTAATCACCTACATTGTAATCCTGTATCAGCGCATTCAGTTTAAAGCTATGTGTATTTTGGGCGGAGGAAAATTTTCGAAATTTGTTATTCACTACCCCCTAGATGTCCATGCTATTTCTGTTGTTCCTATAAAGACGTTTGCATATGGTTATGCAATCATTTATATTTTCATCTTCTTCTCGAACCCACCAACCTCCGATTACTCCTATACTTTATACGTGTGAAAAAGACCATACAGCTACTTTTATCTGAAGGAAGTGCTATATGAGGTAGAACAACACAGTTTGATAAACATAATTATGGCATGTTGAATTAAAGGGAATGTAGCGACACAGCCAAACAATCGGTATTACTCAGATTTGGAAGAAGTGTGAAAGAATTCTCAGAATCGGATGATAAACAATATTAAAACTAGAACGAATTTGACGGCGCACCATCGCAAATACGCACGTTTTCTTCACACTGGCCACCCCCACCCACCCACCACCACCCCCACACATACAGGAGAACAACATACTATTATACACTGTATTCCCTTCATCAAAATGTTCGTTTGAGACATAATTTAAAAAAGAAAAATTGACCCCCTGATACCCTCCCCCCCCCCCCCCCCCCCCCACCCCACCCACCCACCTCCTCCAACCCCAACCCTTATGGAAGACGACCTTAGTTTTAAAAATATAAATAATTTGACATGCTGTGTATCTCTTTCATAGATGACTATTATACCGACTAATGTGCAAACGTATTGAAAAATGAATCTGAAATTGAATTATTAGTGTATTTGATGCCCCTTCTCCCAGGCCCCCACCGATGAAGTAGGAGGAAACAAACGTATACAGTGTAATCCCATCATCATAATGTATCATTTGAGACATAATTTAAGAAAAGCAGACGTCCGAGTTCGAAATAATAAAATCGTTTGATATGCCCCAGAAAAAATCCCCCAAGATCCCCCTCCCACCCACGCCCCACCCTGGGCCCCTGGGCAGACGTCCGAGTTCGAAATAATAAAATCGTTTCATATGTTTTTTATCTTTCATAGACGATTACATACACCAAGTTATGTGCACAAATATGGAAAAATGACAGTGTAATTGAATTTTTAGTTTTTTTTACCTTTTGCACCCCCCGCCAACACAATCCAAAAAACACCATCGAGAACATGACACACATACAGACAAATACACGCAATGTCCAGTAAGTTTAATAAAGTAGAGGCAAACCAAATAAGTGGTCGACACGTATCCCTCATCCCAAATACAAGCCCATTAAATATAAATACGAGTGACTCATAAAAGCGGTCGCCACGTATCCCTCATCATCCCGAATACAGGCCCGTTAAGTAGAAATACGGGCGACCGATAAAAGCGGTCGTTACGTATCCATTATCCCATACACATGCCCATCAAGTATAAATACGGGCGACCCATAAAAGCAGTCGCCACGTATCCGTCATAATCCCCACTACAAGCCCATCAAGTAAATACAGGCGATCCGTAAAAGCGGTCGTCACGTATCCCTCGTCATCTTTTACACTTACCCATTAAATATAAATACGGGCGACCCAGAAAAGCATTCAACACGTATCCCTCATGATCCCAAATACAAGCCCATTCAGTACAAATACGGGCGTTGTCACGTATCCTGTCACAGTGTGTTTCTTCTTTATATTCGAACATAACCCATACCGTCACAACTGGAAATATTTTAGCGCTATTTTTCATAAAATTCTGAAAAAACATTTTATAACATTTATTTATTACAGTAAAACATTTATTTCATAATGTATCTTTAATACTATTTACTGTAATCTAAGATCAAATGAATCATATTGTACTCAATGTCAATGAAACAAAACAAACTTTTACTCAAAATTGGGAAAAAAATATATGTTTTGGCATTAGAGTACGACCGAATAGCGGCGATAAAAACAGACAAAAAATACTGCAGCGCATCATCCCATACAAGCCCATTATAGTATAAATACGCGAGAACCGTAAAAGCGGTCGCAACATATTGGAGTGCGTGGTCCAGTGGTAGAGCGCCGAACTCCAGATCGAGAGGTCGTGGGTTCGATACTCGCCGCGGCCACGTTATTTATCCTTGAGCAAGATAATTAATCCACATTGCTTAGTACTGGTTCTACCCAGGAAGCCATCGAGAGTGATTAATCTAAGTTGCAATAACTTGTTTCGCAATCGATGTAAAATAAATATGTTTAAACTAAACATATTACCCGAAGACCCATCCAGCACCGCCGCACCCCTAATACACATCACGCGAAAACATACATATTATTTAGCCGGCCCGTGCATTGCTGAAATCTAGTAACGCAAAACTAGGTTAAATTTATAACCAACAGTGCTAGCTTTGATCTTTGGCAAAATAATTTAAAAACGTTTGCATACTCTGTGGCAGACTATTCGAAATAACAACTGAATGTTGTTTAACGGCTCATCAACACAGTATATAGGTTATTTAGAGCCGCCCCAGAGAGAGGGGAAAGAGACATAGGAATCCGGGAACCGTGCTGTTTTTATGGAAACCGAAGCTCTGCCGAAGTTCCGATTAAAACACTTATACCGAGGATTGTAAATACATTATCTATTTTAATTCTATCTCTGATCAATTTGAGAATGTGTGATTGATTAACATGATAGACTTGAAATATTTGTTCATGAATGTCACCTAATACATTTTGGAAGCTGGCATTGATAGCAGTGAAGAAGATGAACATATTTATTAATAATACAAATAAAAGAAACAAATGTGTTCTTTTCATGTCTGCTTAGAGGCAGTGTTATCACAGCCAGGCTGCTTTCAACAAGTCATGTTGCCCAGTCTTACAGTATAACTAGCCTGCATCAAGAGCCTAGTGTAGGCCTACTCGAGATTTGTGTATGTATATGGAAACGTATAAGGGTCACCACTTGTTGCGTTAATTACCTCCTTGTAGACTTCGAAACTGGCGGGTTGTTGCATTGTTTTGCATCTTCTCGACCGCATTTTCTCGACTTACGGCGTGTTTCTTCAATCATTTCGACTTGAAAGAATGCAACTTAGTACGATTTACCTTCACATGTCAGAAAGACTGAAGTCGAAATGTTCGTCAATTAAATAAGTTTAGTTGCTGTATGTCGTCTTGACTAGTTATATTTCAATATGATGATAAGAAATCTGACGACTTATTCAAATTTATTACGTCATGTCGTCATCAATATTGTTTACTTATTGACATTAAACACGACAATGTCTCCGTGGTCCATTCCTAAGTTTGGTTGAATTCCGTTCAGCGGTTTAGGAGGAGATGCGGTAACGGACAGACGGACGGACAGACAGACGGACAAACGGAGGCGATTTTAACATACTCCTTTTTTCAGAAACTTTGGTATAAATATGGTACATTAAAGAGTAAACAGAGGTATCATAAAAGCAATTTAAAAAAAGAAGAAAAAAGAAAAGAAAATAATGTAACAAAATGCCAGCGCAATTCTACATAGATAGTAGATATAAAAAATACACGATGTAAATTCAAAAAGTGGCCCGCAACAGCAACTGCACCTTTTAGGCCATAATCTGCAAAAAATATTAGTAATAGTTTGAGAACCTAACTCGTATAATTAAACCAAACAATTAAAAGCAAGTAAAATCTCGCTAAAAAAGGATGTGACCATTTCCAGTATGTAATTCATATGTATACAAAAAGAAACGGTAATCGAAAACAATAATAATTCAACCTAAATTCGTGTACTTTCTTGTCCGACTTGTTTGACTTTGTGGTGTGTGTGGTGCGTTTGTGATTGTAGTGTGTATGATACGGGCTCCCTGGTCCCTCATATCATAAATGCTGGGTGTTGATGAGGGATATGCCATTATCACGCTATTTTGGGGGTGATTAGCTTGTCCATTTGCAGCATATTGATACTTATGGGCATCGAACTGGGGTCTGTTCGGTTCATAACGTGTGTTTATGTTTTAATGTTGGGGTCTTTTGTTGTCGGTGGCCAGTCAAGATTGCCATACGCCACAGGTTGGATATGAAAGGTACCGTAGGGAGGCGCTTCTTAGTCCTAAATGGGCATGTGCCGTATTTACTATTATTGTTTTTGATTACCGTTTCTTTTTGTATACATATGAATAACGTACTAGAAATGATCACATCTTTTTTTAGCGAGATTTTACTTGCTTTTAATTGTTTGGTTTAATTATACGAGTTAGGTTCTCAAACAATTACTAATATTGTTTGCAGAGTATGGCCTAAAAGGTGCAAATACTGTTGGGTGCCACTTTTTGATTTCGAATTTACATGGTGTGTTTTTTTATATATACTGTAGAGTTGCGCCGACGTTTTGTTACATTCTTTGCCCCAGGTTCAATCCTCCGTGGTGCCACTGAGTTTCGTCGGTGTGTTCTTGGGCAAAACACTTTCCCTTAGACCCGTCCGTCGGATGGGGACGTAAACCGGGCGGTCCCGTGTATCGGTCTATCCTCCGAGCACGTTAAAGAACCATAGAAATATATTCGATAATAAGAGTAGGGCACGGTTCCCGGATTCCTATGTATCATTCCCCTTTCTCTGGGGCGGCTCTAAATAACCTACACTGTGTTGATGAGCCGTTAAACAACATTCAACAAACAACAAACATTTTTTTATTTTTTTATTTGCTTCTACGATACCTCTATTTACTCTTTAATATACCATATTTATACCCATGTTTTTGTGAAAAAAAAAGTATATTAAAATCGCCTCCGTTTGTCCGTCCGTACGTCCGTCTGTCCTTTACCGCATCTCCTTCTAAACCGCTGAACGGAATTCAACCAAATTTAGGAATGAACTACGGAGAACAGGATGTGTCGTGTTTAATGTCAGTAAGTGTACAATATTGATGACGACATGACGTAATAAATTTGATTAAGTCGTCAAATTTCTTATCGACATATTGAAATATAACTACTCAAGACGACATACAACAACTAAACTTATTTGATTCACGAAAATGTCGACTTAAGTCTTTCTGACATGTGAAGGTAAATCGTACTAAGACGCATTCTTTCAAGTCGAAATGATTCAAGAAACACGCAGTAAGTCGAGAAAATGCGGCCGAGAAGACGCGAAACAATGCAACAACCCGCCAATTTCGAAGTCTATAAGGAAGTAATTAACGCAACAACTGGTGACCCTTATACGTTTCCATATATATATATGTAAGCTCAGCTGTCAAGAATCTATGAATTTATCAAAAACTATTTTTCGCAAACTATGCGGCATTCTACGCATGCAATTCTCGGACTTTTTAAACTTTCTGCTAAATAGAGAATATCATCTTAGTGCCTGATCCTATCCAGTTTATCAGGTGAGGCTGAGAAAAAAATGAAGTCCGAGGCTTATTTCTAACTATCGTTTAAAATCATTTAATTTACATTTTCCACATTTGTTCCGTTCAAAACTACCCAGACGTCATCAAATATACCCTGACGTCATCAAAAGAGTTGCTGACGTCATCGTAAGAAGTGCATCTGACGGGTGCCGAGATAAGGTTTTATCTCAGGCACCCTGTTTCTCGGCAGAATTGTGCAGATCGACATGATACATATTACATCTAAAATATTACACTAAAACAAAATGCGCTGGCATAGCCCAGTGGATAGCACGATGGACTTGCAATCCGGAGCACCCGGGTTCAAGTCTCACATACAGTACGCCACTGAGTTTCGGCAGTGTGTTCTTGGGCAATACACATTACCTTAGCCTTGTTGTTCCTCAGCCTCGTTTGTTGGATTGGGATTTAAACTGTCTATCCTCCGAGCACGTTAAAGAACCATAGAAATATATTCATTAGTAAGAGTAAGGCAGGTCCTCGGATTCCTAGGTGTCATTCCCCTCTCTCTGTGGCGGCTCTAAATAATGTGTTGATGAGGCGATAAACAATTATGTTTAATGCATTATACCTGTAAAACAAGTTCTATCATCACTAGTTATAGTCTCGGCTAGCCAAACCGTATCATGCATATGTCTTACTTGCAGATATCGGTCTGGGCAGATTAGGCCAATTAAAGCGCCCACTAGCGATTAGCACAATTTATTCGAGCGTTTTCTTTACGCGCATTAAGTCGACGTTTGCGTGACGTCGTGTTGTAAATAAACGTACAACGTCAATTGTTGATGCATCAGTTAAACTTTTTAACGTCACTTGCTGCTTCTCATAAGTTAAAAATAAGACATTATTTTTAAAATTAATTTAAAAATACGTCTCGCTGAAACTCTAAAAATCTCGCCAAAATCGCCCAAAACGTTAGGGCTATTTCAAACGTCCTATTTTCCCCAGGCCCTGGTTCTGGATCCGTGTAGCATAGCGTAACAAAGAAATCAGAAGCGGGCCGGGTGACCGAGGCTACACTATTTATTTATCTATTTCATCTCTAAAGCAATTTAAATTGAAATAAAATCTGGTTAAACAAAATATATCATTGAGTGAAGGATTTCTCTATAACCAAGCATACTGCATACCCTTATAAGTAAACTGTTCTAAACCTAGACGGGCGTTTAAAAAACAGAAAAGCAAAAGCAACATTTTATTACAAATAAATAGAGATTATTTTAATTGCTGCGCTTGATTATTAGGAAATCCTTAACGAGATGGTAGACAAGTGGTTCTTTTCACAAACGAGCCGTATGATCGTAAGCGAGTGAAAAAAACAAAACATACCTACCATCGAGTGAAGGATTTCCCTATAATCGAACCCAGTAGTTATATAAACTATTTATTAAGTTATTAAAAATAATAAATACGTACCTGTGTTTTATCGGTGAATAAAATACAGTTAGGAGTTCGGATGTGTAGTAATCAAATCACGAGTGCGTTAGCACGAGTGATTTAATTACTCGCACCCGAACGACTAATAGGCGACATCTTACTGAAGTAGAATTATAGAGAGCGGTTGGAATGACTGAGTAGGCCTAATTGCACTAACTCAGCCGGATGTGCTCGCCTGGTGCATCGAAAGTAGTTCTGTTTTAAAAAGTGTTAATCTTTTTTCTTATTTTTTTTTGAGCAGTTTCCTGTTAGTTTTTGGCTGTAACTGTATTCTAGACATGTTGCCGATATTTGAAAATGTTTCTTAGAAGATATTCAACCCCCTATTTCCTTGTTGATGTTTAATAGCAGACACGTTTATTTGCACGATAAAGTAAGTTTCCCAGAATTCTAATCAGGTTTAAGTTTTTAACAGGTTGTCAACATTCTAACTTTACTATGGAAGGTGCATGGAGACTCATTTACGCTGTTGTAACCAGTAGGGAGCTGCCCATCGCCATTTTGGGGGAAGCCCTTGATGTGCACCATACCGTCATTACTAAAGATTGTGCACGGCACCAGGAGTATGGTGACTAATAAGGCGTCATGGAGGAGCGTGACAGATACTCCGTTTAAGACATGTTTTGATCATCCAAGCACGTCGACACCGTTTTCCACTGTCACCCAGAGTTCTTGTTTCAACGCAGAACATTAGAACAATGGCCTGCGATCGAGGAGAGCATGTACACGAACCCCTCTTACTCCGGGGCATCTGAGCATGCGTCGTAATGGGCAGTGGAACATGTTCGTTGGAGACATGCCGACTGGTGACTAGTTTAATTTACACATGAGTCCAGATTTTGTTTGGACTTTACGGATCGGCGTGCCAGGGTCTGGAGAGGGCCTGGAGATTACATGCAGCAAACATTGCAGAGCACGATAGGATTGGGGGTGGGTCCATTATGGTCTGGGACGATAACATAACTCTGCGTACTACATAATGGCTTAATGACTGGTCATCGTTAGTCTCTGCTCATGTAAGTACGGTGTCCTGTTAGGGCCATCTTACCATCGCCTAGAGGTCAATGGTAAAATGCGATGGTCGATGGTAAGATGCGATGGTAAGATGCGATGGTCGATAGTAAGATGCGATGGTAGGATGCGATGCTCGATGGTAAGATTCGATTCTCGATGGTAAGATGCGATGGACCATCGACCATCGCATCTTACCGTCGCATATTACCATCGACCATCGCATCTTACCATCGACCTTCGCATCAATCGTAATGTACAATCGTTTTATCGACACACTCTCTCCTCTCTCCCAGTCCCTCACCCTCTCTCTCTCTCTCTCCCTCTTTCTCCCTCTCTCTCAATATAATCTCAGGTTTGTCAGTGAGACAATTTTTTTAAATATTAAATTGATAAATATGTTAAGACGAGTGCAATGAAAACTATTCAACCATGTTGGGTGGGTGGGTTGGTGGGTGGGTGGGTGGGTGTGGATCGGGTGAACAAAACCTGCTTTGTTCAGTTCTAATTAATTTTTATCTGAGCGTTCAACTTAGGCCTTGCAAAAAGTTATGTGTGTTTAGGGTAACCCGGCCCTACCTATTTTTTCTGGTCAAACCTAGCTTTTTTTTTCCAGTTTACCAGAAACATATAAAAATCAAGGCTGTTTTGGGTATAAAATGCTATGTTCCTATATATATATAAATATATATGAAAATAAATCCGAACCTACCATACCTACTATTTTCTGGCATGTTTCCCTAAACCTGGAATGAAAATTGAAATATAGAGCCTTGCCTAAACACATATAGTTTTTTGTTTGGCCTTATTACGGAATTATAGCTTGCAATCTCTTCGGAATTCAGAAGTACAACAAACTTGGCATTGTCACCCTTCTGTGTCTGGGTTTGAGTAGGTTCCACTGGGGAGAGTAAGGTGGCATGGCGCGCGCCTATATAAATCCTCCAAAAAATACTCACCAACCTCAAATTGCGGACATCCTTGTTAAAACCTGGATATATACCCTGTATGTGGATTGACTAGATAAATTCCAGAGCGCCTCTGCCCCCACCATGCTCTTACTGTTTCTTTAGGCTCTCAGACAACTAGTAAACTATAAGGATGCTTGACTTTAAAAAGTGAGGCACTGCATGTTTTATGCATAGTTATAATCAATTAGTGTCATTTAGAAAGTTGATTGTGAAATGTGTCCGCTTTCCTTTATATAATTATGTTTCACCAATGTATGCACTCCCCACTCGCCGACAAACTTCGGGAATTGAAAATTGGTCAAGATTGAAACTAAGAGTGGCCGTAACACGTGTGTCTTAAGTCGATGGTAAGATGCGATGGTCGATGGTAAGATGCGATGGTCGATGGTAAGATGCGATGGTAAGATGCGATGGTCGATGGTAAGATGCGATGGTAAGATGCGATGGTCGATGGTAAGATGCGATAGTAAGATGCGATGGTTGATGGTAAGATGCGATGGTAAGATGCGATGGTCGATGGTAAGATGCGATGGTAAGATGCGATGGTCGATGGTAAGATGCGATGGTAAGATGCGATGGTCGATGGTAAGATGCGATGGCATGATGCGATGGTCGATGGTAAGATGCGATGGTAAGATGCGATGGTAAGATGCGATGGTCGATGGTAAGATGCGATGGTAAGATGCGATGGTCGATGGTAAGATGCGATGGTAAGATGCGATGGTCGATGGTAAGATGCGATGGTAAGATGCGATGGTCGATGGTAAGATGCGATGGTAAGATGCGATGGTCGATGGTAAGATGCGATGGTAAGATGCGATTGTCGATGGTAAGATGCGATGGTCGATGGTAAGATACGATGGTAAGATGCGATGGTTGATGGTAAGATGCGGGGAAGCGCTTTCAATCAGTCATTGTTGCCCATTGGTCACATACTCGATACTAATCTCATAAACATCAGGGTCTGGCGTGGCGCAGTCGGTAGCGCGGCGGATTTGTAACCGGAGGCCCCGGGTTCAATCCTCCGTGGTGCCACTGAGTTCCGTCGGTGTGTTCTTGGGCAAGACACTTTCCCTTAGCCTCGTCCGTCGGATGGGGACGTAAACCGGGCGGTCCCGTGTATCGGTCTATCCTCCGAGCACGTTAAAGAACCATAGGAATCTATTCGATAATAAGAGTAGGGCAGGTTCCCGGATTCCTCTCTCTGGGGCGGCTCTAAATAACCTATACTGTGTTGATGAGCCGTTAAACAACATTCAATTCAATTTATAAACATCAGTTTACCACTCCTTTTCAACGTCACAATATCATCCTAAATACCGAGCGAAACTGTATATTGTAGGATGACATGGAAAAATTCACAATAAAACTGTTTTCTAATCGTATGATATATATAATTATATATTACTGTAAGTTTGCTAAGCACCAATATTTCAATTCGACTTTTTACGGTAGCTGGTTTTACCAACATAGAACTCAACAATTAATTTTATTTTACGATTTAGGTATGTGTAATTCATTATTTCATTGTCAAAAATTGATTAGAAAATAGTTTCATTGTGTATTTTTCCTGCATGCAAATCACAACTTGCACGAGACTTCCATGTGCGCTGTCTATAGCTATTTCTCTAAACACTGGGTGCGATTAGGGTTCTGCCAATGGTAACCACGTTGGTTAACTTTGGGTTACGTTGGTTAGATAAACAATGGGTAACAACGTTAGAATTGGCAACCAGTCAACTCTGAACGGATATCGGTAGGTTATGGTGCCAGTGACAGTCCGCGGCTACCAATGGTCGCCAATTTATTAGCAGTGTGGCGTGCGGGGTCATACCTGCGATTGCTATGCTTCAAAACTGCTTCTTCCATGTTTAGCAGACGATCTGTTGTGATGATGCTCTTCTGAATCATATTTGATCAATTAAATTATAAAAGCAATAAATCAGTATTTGTCAAAAGCACAATTTAGTCACGTTTTAATAACGTTAAACACATGAAAATATCATAATATAAATATAAATTTTAAAAACGTAATTGTTTAATAGGCGACATATTTGGGGTGTGGTGCGGGTGATTGGGTTGCGTTTTTTGACTATTTGAAAATACATAAGGGGGGGGGGGGGGCGATTTGACCAAAATGGGGACGTTTTGACCGGAGTACGTTTTGAACGACATCCTGTTCTTCTTATGTGACAGACACTGCTGCGGGTTCGAATCGCACTGGGTGCTCGATTTGTAAGTGAGGAAGTGTCGATTCTTACGGATGGCGGTAGGTGTACAGTACTGGTTCTACCCAGGAAATGTGGGTGTTCTGCCTCCACCACAAAACATTCAACCGTCATATATAACCTTACATGTGTTAAAAATGACGTAAAACCACATACAATCAAACAAACAGAAATAAGAGTTTGAGCCAAGAGTTCAACATTTACGAATTTACCATCCCTCTGTATACTCTCGATGACTTCAGAGATTATTTTAAACTGATACGAAATTCGGTCTAGAGACTAATACAACATAATATGACGACTACAGAGAACTTAATTTACTCTTGAAAACGTTTTTATTGACTACCTAAAGTTAACAATACACTTTTCTTTAACACATGTTTTTTCTAAATTATCACAGACCTAATAACAAATAGATTGGACACTACGAAAATTATCTAAATTTCACGTGACACAGTGCGAAAATTTCACAAATTATTTCCCAACTTTAAACACATATTATGAAGAGTTTTATAGATACAAGTTTCATTCATGCTAAATACCTTCACAAATTGTATTATCTCCAATGGTAGTATTTTTCTTTGTCTTACATTTAGAACAAAAAAGGGGTTTGATGGAAACTTTTACTCTGTCAAAACCTTGATTTTTAAGAGAAAAGCGGAAAATGATGACATTTTTAACTTTAAATATCTGTTTATACAATTTCTTACTTTCAAAATAAACATAAATTATTATAATACCTTTTTGCTATTCACTATGAATCGTTTGAATGTATTCTCATCAAAATCAGTGAATAATTGAGAGAGGAGATAGAAGGAAAAGTTAAGGTGCCACGTGATATTTTCGTTACTTCATTGGTTAAGATAGGAAGTTTCCTATCTGTTTATTAATATGTCTGTGAAATTATGTAAGCAAATGAAAGATCGGAAATTTATCATTTTTATTTAATGTACGTCCAAAAACAAATTATATCAAAATTACTGTTGATGGTGATAGTGAATGAGTTTTGTATTTTATTTTAAACACACATACTGATGATGTTTCTATTTCTCTTTATTTTAAACATGTATAATTACATAATAGTACCGATTAATGAAGGGAAACAAGGGGCCATGATGCATCTACTCTTCTTTCTTTTTTTTAAAGCTGTATGATTTCCCCTTTTCAGTATGCCTTACTTCATACCCACCCTTAAAAAGCTTCACATAATTTGACAATCTGGTTTATCCATCTGAACATTAAAAAATATATATTCACGAATATGTTTAGCAGTTTGATTAGTTTGTATCTAAACGAGTGAATATAACCGCAATTTCTGATTCTGATTTTTACCTCATAAAAGAAAAGAAAAAAAAACGTGTTTGTATGTGTCTATCAGTGTGTGCCTGTGCATGTGCGTGCGTGCGCACGTGTCTGCGTGCTCGACCAAGTGCATGCTTGCGTAAGTGTGCGATAATTAAAAATAATATCTTGTCGCAAACCATCCCATTGAACCAGGGCCCTTTATTCAATTTTCATCCCAGATTGAAGGAATGTTGGTAAAATGAACGTTTCTATTTTTGCATTAAACAATGGACCGAGAAATGCCAAATATTAGCATTAAACAACGGACCGAGAAATGACAAATATTAGCATTAAACAACGGACCGAGAAATGACAAATATTAGCATTAAACAACGGACCGAGAAATGAGAAATATTAGCATTAAACAACGGACCGAGAAATGACAAATATTAGCGGTTTTTTTCACGTAATCAATAGAATGCTATTTTGCTTGACATTAAAGGGCACACGGCAATCTTGATTTTTTTTTAAAATTCACGGTGTCTGTAGGAACCCCATTTGTTACAAAGTCGCTATCTGTTGTAGCCGTCCGTAAAAGTTACAATTTGTGTTCTAAATGTTACACTAAACGCTATCTGTTACAATCTTACCGCAAATGTTACAAAATGTAGTTGTGATAAAAGTTACAACGTCTACGCTATCTGTTACAACATTTTTACTTGTAACAAAAGTTACAACACTTTGTCCGTAAATGTTACACTGGCATTGGCATCATTTCCGAAGCTTTGGAAAGTGTTGGAATTTGCTAGTACACTATATTTATAATATTTATAAGTGTATTTAGGTAAATGCACCAATCTTACATTGTCGTAAATGTTACACTGACATTGACATCATTTCCGAAGCTTGTAAACAGTATTTAAATGTGCTATTAAAGTATTTTTTATAAATTTTAGTAGTGTGTTTCACACATTTCTGTACGTACGATTGTTTTCCATAGGCGGTTTCAAGGAAGAGGCAGATTTGGCGCACGCTTTTAATAGTTACTTTTAACATGTACGTATATGTATATATATGAAATCTATGGCATACATATACGTCCTAGACTTCTAAACCATCATGAGCGATTCATGATTTTGAATTTCTGGTATTGTGTGTAGTATTTTATTTTCTCCCTCACTTCGTCCGAAAATAAATTATTTCTTTACTCAAAGAAAAGCAAACAAATTTTGAAGGACTATGTCGTGTTTTGCAGTCCTTATGAATATAAGAATGTTTCATGGGTATCCGGTGAAGATAGGGAATTCCAACCCGAGGTATAGGTGTTTTTATCGGAACCGAGGCTCTGCCGAGGTTCCGATTAAAACACCTATACCGAGGGTTGGAATTCCCTATCTGAACCGAATACCCATGATTGATTCGTTTTCTTGCATATCAGAGACATGTTGTGCGTTGACGCCGCCAGCTACTAACGTTGTGCATGTTTTCCGGCATACCGGATGTTGGCGCGCGTGAATTTTATCTCGACCATAGGGTGAGATGGAAATATCTAGCCCCGGTAAAATGACGGATATTCTTATCAGGTATGCAAGAATACGTCGTCTAATGCAGTCGTTATCAAAACAATCATACAATGTATAAGAAAAAGTGGGCTAACAATGGTACAAGTAAGATATTTTATGAATCCTTCTAATATTCCGCAACAGAAACACTTTTCATAGAAAAACATACAGATGCACGTACACTGCATAGTACCTACTGTGGTTCAAAAATTAATAGATAAACATTCCTGAAAAACATGCGGATAAATATTTTTTACTGCTAACGTAAAACAATTCCGATACGTATATATGAACCAAATATTTCTTCAGGTAGCAACGCCGCACACGAAAAAAAACTGTGAGGAAACGTGATCCAGTGTCAATTGCGAAACTTCGGATATTGACGGCGGGTCATAGGTTCTATATACTCTATTAAAAAACAAACAGCTTACTTATTAAATTGCATAACAAAACACGCAAATACAGACAGGAAAAAACAATGAACCCAATAGCCTTTTTGACTGCTTGAGGAACACTGACTGACGAAAACGTTTGCATGTTATGATCCCACGTCCGTTCGTGCGTCCGTCCGGAGCCATATCATGGTAACCATAAGGCACATACACGTAATATTTTGTATAAATGTTTGTCCCTATGTGGACTCGCTTTTGCCCAAGTATGGTTTGAATCGCCTTAGTAACACCAGAGTTATGGCCCTTGATTTAATAATTACTTAATCAATATATAGTATATAATGAATCTTTTGTCTGGAAAATAACTCGAAAACTATTTATGGGATTCAATTTAAACTTGAAACACTGATACAGGGCAGTGAGTGGATTTACAGAGTGCAGAAACCATAACTCTAGGTAAACTAAAAGTGGATTTATGGGACTTTGTGGCTTTATTTACTATATAGTATATACTATTTTAGGAAAATTGTGTTTGAACCATAAATAACTAAAAAACCATCCGACAGAATCAAAGGACACTTGAAACATTGATTACGGGCAGAGAGTGGTTGTGCAGAGTGCATGAATCATAACTCTGTGAAAAGTAAAAGTGGAGTTATGTGATTTTGTTGCTTTATTTACTATATTATATAGGGAAATTTTGTTTGGACCACAACTCAAAATCCGTTAAAGATAATGGTTTCTTTAACGTGCGCATACACACGGGACCTCGGTCTTACGTCTTAGTAGACTTTTAAGACTTAGCAGTTTTAGTTGGAGAACCGGGGAATCGAACCTGCGACACCTGTATTGACAGTCAAACGCGTTACCACTTGACCAAATATCCGCTATAAGCGTTTATCCTTTTATAGCCTGTGCTTTATATAGCCATTAAAATGTGCCGAAAACAAACACAAGTATAGTCTACGTCGGTTCAATCAAATGATGTGTTAAACCAACTTTCTCGGTATCTGGATTAGTTTTTCTAAGTGAATTCTATTCCTTATTTAGACCACCAAAAATGATCACGAACAATGACATTACGTAGAAATAAATTTACAATTTTTTTTTATCATAGTAATATTTATTTTTCATTTACAAATTAATCACTTTTAACAGTATAACTGTATGAAAAACAACAATATCATAGGTATAAACATTATACATACATACACGCACGCACGCACGCACACACGCAGACACACACACACACACACAAAGCTAATAAAATTGATAAGAGTAAAAGTAAATTTAAATTCACATTACACATTATGGCCGTCAACCAACTTTACTAACATATATAGAAACAAATCCAGTCCTACTGACTACGCAGTGTTATATATATGTTGCAATCATTCCGAAATAAAATAAAACCAAGAGAATTTATATCTATATTACTTGATTTTTTTTTTTGCTGAATTCAAACAAAAGTAATAGAGTGAGAAACACTTTTCGAGAACTCGTTATCGCCCCTCGTATAATGCTTTGTGCATGTACATGTTTAGCTGACTAGCGTAAATCAACAAAATAAGGTTGTTGCAATTACCGAAATACACTTATAAATATTATAAATATAGTGTAGTAGCAAAATCCAACACTTTCAAAAGCTTCGGAAATGATGCCAATGCCAATGTAACATTTACGGACAAAGTGTTGTAACTTTTGTTACAAGTAAAAATGTTGTAACAGATAGCGTAGACGTTGTAACTTTTATCACAACTACATTTTGTAACATTTGCGGTAAGATTGTAACAGATAGCGTTTAGTGTAACATTTAGAACACAAATTGTAACTTTGACGGACGGCTACAACAGATAGCGACTTTGTAACAAATGGGGTTCCTACAGTGTCCCTTTATTTTTCCTTCATAACTTAAATGTGTTCAATCATTGATATTAATTATAGAAGCAAATTGTGTTTATATATTACTTACTGTATATAATATTTCAACAATACTATATTTAAAAAATTGGTAAAATAACGAATACAACTGAAATCTCAAAATTGTATTTAATTTTATGCAAGCCGTTTAAAAGTAAACATGATACAGGAAAAATATATGAAGGTGCTAACTTTATTGCTTGATATAAAACTCAGCATTGCCATGATTGTGTCCCTTTAAGTTCGTACATCTTATATGTGACTGGGAGATTTACTGGCATTAAAATATCAGTTCTTCCCGTTGCGGCTATGACATTGGAAGCCATTTTGAAAGTGTGTTAAAACGAGGCCACCGATGCTACCTCAGGTGTAGAGTTGCGGGAAGATTGGTTACCAACGCCTTGCCAATTGGCGAACCAACGTCTACCGACGGTGACCGATGGCTACCGAAAATTAGCGATGGGGATGGTTACCACTGGTAACCGATGGTTACCACAAGTGCTTTCGGTAACTGATGGTAGAACCCTGAACACGCCGTGCCACTGTGTAATAATCTGACAGGTGATTCAGAGATATACAGGTAAGACATTAACACTTTTAAATTTGCTTTAAGCTTGACTGTTTATGTGTTTCATACTAAGTTAGTTAATAATTATCAAATAGAAAAGTAACATAATTCAACATGCGCCTTATTTTATTTAGAGGCACCCCCACCCCCACCCACCCCAAACACACAAACACACACACACACAGATCGATATTCGTTTTAAACTTACACCGAGTCATTCTGAATGCAGAGCTGTGTTTGAATACAGAGCTGGCTCTGAGATCGGTATTCGTTTTAAACATACACAAAATCATTTTGAATGCAGAGCTGGGTTTGAATTTCGAGCTGGCTCTGAGATCGATATTCGTTTTAAACATACAAAAAGTCATTTTGACTGCAGAGCTGGGTTTGAATTTCGAGCTGGCTCTGAGATCGATATTCGTTTTAAACGTGAACCAAGTCATTTTGAATATCGAGCTGGGTTTGAATTTTGAGCTGGCTCTGAGATCGACATTCGATTTAAACATACACATAGTAGTTTTGAATGCAGAGCTGGGTTTGAATTTCGAGCTGGCTCTGAGATCGATATTCGATTTAAACATGAACCAAGACATTTTGAATGCAGAGCTGTATTTGATTACTGAGCTGGCTCTGAGATCAATATTCGTTTTAAACATACAAAAAGTCATTTTGAATGCAGAGCTGGGTTTGAATTTCGAGCTGGCTCTGAGATCGATATTCGTTTTAAACGTGAACCAAGTCATTTTGAATATCGAGCTGGGTTTGAATTTCGAACTGGCTCTGAGATCGGTATTCGTTTTAAACGTAGAACAAGCCATTGTTAATATCGAGCTGGTTTGAATTTCGAGCTGGCTTTGAGATCGGTATTCGTTTTAAACGTATAACAAGCCATTTTGAATATCGAGCTAGGTTTGAATTTCGAGCTGGCTCTGAGATCGATATTCGTTTCAAACGTATAACAAGTCATTTTGAATACAGAGCTGGGTTTGAATTTCGAGCTGGCACTGAGATCGATATTCGTTTTAAACATACACAAAGTCATTTTGAATATCGAGCTGTATTTGAATTTCGAGCTGACTCTAAAAGTTGATTATCGTTACAAACATACAAGTCATTTTTAATGCAGAGCTGGGTTTGAATACAGAGCTGGCTCTAAGATCGATATTCGGTTAAACCTATAAGAAGGCTTACTGAATACAGAGCTGGGTTTGAATTTCGAGCTGGCTCTGAGATCGATATTCGTTGTAAACGTGCATCAAGGCATTATGAATGCAGAGCTGAGTTTGAATACAGAGATGGCTCTGAGATCCATATTCGTTATAAACATACACAAAGTCATTTTGAATGCAGAGCTGGGTTTGAATTTCGAGCTGGCTCTGTAATCGATATTCGCTTTAAACGTGAACCAAGTCATTTTGAATATCGAGCTGGGTTTGAATTTCGAGCTGGCTCTGAGATCGATATTCATTTTAAACATACACAAAGTCATTTTGAATGCAGAGCTGGGTTTTAATTTCGAGCTGGCTCTGAGATCGGTATTCGTTTTAAACTTGAACCAAGTGATTTTGAATATCGAGCTGTGTTTGAATTTCGAGCTGGCGCAGAGATCGGTATTCGTTTTAAACGTATAACAAGCCATTTTCAATATCGAGCTGGGTTTGAATTTCGAGCTGGCTCTGAGATCGGTATTCATTTTAAACATACACCAAGCCATTTTGAATATCGAGCTGGATTTGAATTTCGTGCTGGATCTGATATCGATATTCGTTTTGAACTTACACCGAGTCATTTTGAATGCAGAGTTGTGTTTGAATACTCAGCTGGCTCTGAGATCGATATTCCTTTTAAACATACACAATCATTTTGAATGCAGAGCTGGGTTTAAATTTCCAGCTGGCTCGGAGATCGATATTCGTTTTAAACGTGAACCAAGTCATTTTGAATATCGAGCTGGGTTTAAATTTCGAGCTGGCTCTGAGATCGGTATTCGTTTTTAACGTATAACAAGCCATTTTTAATATCGAGTTGGGTTTGAATTTCGAACTGGCTCTTAGATCGATATTCGTCTAAAACGTATAACAAGGCATTTTGAATACAGAGCTGTGTTTGAATTTCGAGCTTGCTCTGAGATCGGTATTCATTTTAAACATACAACAGCGCATTTTAATATCGAGCTAGGTTTGAATTTCGAGCCGGCTCTGAAATCGGTATTCGTTACAAACATATAAGTCATTTTGAATGTAGAGCTGGGTTTGAATACTGAGCTGGCTCTGAGATTGATATTCCTTTTAAACATACACAGTCATTTTGAATGCAGAGCTGAGTTTGAATTTCCAGCTGGCTCTGAGATCGATATTAGTTTTAAACGTGAACCAAGTCATTTTGAATATCGAGCTTGGTGTGAATTTCGAGCTGGCTCTGAGATCGGTATTCGTTTTATACGTATAACAAGTCATTTTGAATATCGAGCTGAGTTTGAATTTCGAGCTGGCTCTGAGATCGATATTCGTTTAAAACGTATAACAAGGCATTTTGAATACAGAGCTGGGTTTGAATTTCGAGCTGGCTCTGAGATCGATATTTGTTTTAAACATACAAAAAGTCATTTTGAATGCAGAGCTGCGTTTGAATTTCGAGCTGGCTCTGAGATCGATATTCGTTTTAAACGTGAACCAAGTCATTTTGAATATCGAGCTGGGTTCAAATTTCGAACTGGCTTTGAGATCGGTATTCGTTTTAAACGTATAACAAGCCATTTTGAATATCGAGCTGGGTTTGAATTTGGAGCTGGTTCTGAGATCGGTATTCGTTTTAAACGTATAACAAGCCATTTTGAATATCGAGCTGGGTTTGAATTTCGACCTGGCTCTGAGATCGATATTCGTTTTAAACATACACAAAGTCATTTTGAATGCAGAACTGAGTTTGAATTTCGAGCTGGCTCTGAGATCGGTATTCATTTTAAACATACAACAACGCATTTTGAATACCGACCTAGGTTTGAATTTCGATCCGGCTCTGAGATCGATATTCGTTTAAAACATACACAAAGTCATTTTGAATGCAGAGCTGGGTTTGAAAGTCGAGCTGGCTAAGGATCGGTATTCATTTTAAACATACAACGCATTTTGAATATCGAGCTTTGTTTGAATTTCGAGCCGGCTCTGGTATCGATATTCGTTTAAGACATACACCAAGCCATTTTTAATATCGAGCTGGATTTGAATTTCGAGCTTGCTCTGAGATCGATATTCGTTTTAAACATACACCGAGTCATTTTGAATGCAGAACTGAGTTTGAATACTGAGCTGGATCTGAGAATGAGCCAGCTGGAAATTCAAACTCAGCTCTGCATTCAAAATGACTGTGTATGTTTAAGAAATGCACATAACAACCTACGAAATGCACATAACAACTTACTAAATGCACATAACAACTTATGAAATGCACATAACAACTTAGAAAATGCACAAGACAACTTAGAATATGCACATAACAACTTAGAAAATGCACAAAACAACTTGGAAAATGCACAAGACAACTTAGAATATGCACATTACAACCTACGAAATGCACATAACAACTTAGAAAATGCACATAACAACTTGGAAAATGCACATGACAACTTAGAAAATGCACAAGACAACTTAGAAAATGCACAAGACAACTTAGAAAATGCACATGACAACCTAGAAAATGCACATAACAACTTACTAAATGCACATAACAACTTGCTAAATGCATATAACAACTTAGAAAATGCACAGGACAACTTAGAAGGGGAAGATGTTAAAGAAGGATAACTCCATGTCCACCGCCATATGCATGCCATCTTCGGGATGGTTAAAATTTTGTGCTGTTGATTTTATGAGTATTGAGTTCTGCTCAACCCGGGGCTAGAGGGCGTGAGCGGTAGCTAGCATATTTCACTACCGCTCATGAACAGTCTCAAACAAACCGAGACTGCAATATTTCGTATGTGTCGTGCTCGGCCGTTTCCAAAGGTCCATTATCTTACTCTTTTTGAGAAAGCGTACTGCACAAAATGCAAAAGGTCAACAGAAGGCAGCCGAGGCTTTCCATATAAATATATGTAGCAAAACCACATCGCAAATCTACATAAACATATCCGTTGTAAAGCTAGAATGATTTAAAAAGTACTTCGCTGCAATATATCCAAACGATTCGCAAAATGCGTTTTTTCTTTCCCGGTGGTTAAAGGTCAAAGCGCAACATTCATGATAAGTTGTATCTTTAATCAGAGTATACTAGTATAGAGACTAAGTAACCGACATTTAGTGGTTCCCGGATAGCTCGGTAGAGCATAGTCGTTACCATATATGGGCTTGTTAAAACTAAGGGGCTAACTAAGGTTTTAAAACCCAGGAAATCGTCAAATTATCTCTTCGAAAAATACCACGTCATTCATTCGGGATACATTTGACCCTCTTTGTCATGAAAAATCTTTAAGCAGTTGAGACGGGTCATTCGCCAATCAGGTCATAAAGCAATTTATGAAAATGGCAATTAGGATTTTAAACTCTGGTCAAATCGTAGCCGATATGTTGGGCATATATTATGACAGGGTCTTCTTTGCACGTCCAGAGGGGGCCAGCTCGGCGCCGGCATACAATCTACGGGTCGTGGGTTCGATCCCCATTGAGGACATGTACTAGTCGCTGTTAAAAAACCCAAGTACGCATTCAAATATGTCTACGGCAAAGACTTTCATTGGGGAAAATTTGACACACTTAGGCAAAAATGTATTGGGAGGGAGGAAATGGTTACCAAGTCGTCACAGACACAGCGCATTGACTGCGGATCACCTGCGATTCAGCACATGACAAGTGAACATCTAATATATTAAGAAGAACACAAATACATACAAAGAAACACATTTTATTTCTTTTTCGACGTTTTACATCAATATGTCAAAATGTCCAAACTAGAAAATAAGGAACCGTCGAAACAATTTTCATGTAATACTAGTATATAGGCTACGTCGGAATGTCAGGTAGCAACATGCAATTGCTTGATACTTTATACAGTATGAACTTGAATGTTGATCAACAAACAATATAAACATAATAAACGAAACATGCATATCGACAGCGAACATTGTTTTTTTATATTATAAACGCACTAGAGAGCAATAATAGACTTGTTGTAGTCTGCAGACCAATCACTTGCAATGTTTAGTAGCTGCACTCGTTTATTCTACCACTGTTGATCAGTTTACGCGAGTTTTCACTGACGGAATAGGATGAAAATCTTAAAATGTACAGTACATCAAATATTGACGTTCCTTTCAAACAGCTCTATTTCTTGAATAAAAAATGTCAATTATGTCATACCAACAAGGTAGAATATGGCATTTTTGCTAAATCATGGGCCATAACTCTGGTCATACTTGTACGATCTGGCCCATAATCGAACTTGGCCGAGGTCTTTTGGTCATATATGTTTTATCCAAGGTTGGCCGCTAGACTGTTGACATATCAATTGTATGATATAAGCGATAAACTGTATCCTGTCAGCTGGCTGTGAAAAATACGTTACAAAAGTGTGAAGAACCGGCTATATGACTGTTACAAGCAAATGTAGAAAAAGTATTTTTTTCCGGCAGTGAAAATATAAGTTCTTATATTATCACTGTGAAAATATAAAGAATGAGAATATAAGGTTTATTCTAACTATACAATCCACTATTTCACTGGGAAGTATATAATAAAGGTGTATATTTATCTTTGCGGATAACGCAAAATCATTTATTATAAACATCGTCAAAACGTTTTTTTAATAATCACGTGACCTAACCGTTCATCCTGTTGACAGAGTTAAAAGACTGGGTAGAGACTGTAACTTATCTTCCCTAAATGTGTTATTGTGAACGTGCGTCTTTGTGATATATTATTGTCAACAAGTTTTGCCCGCATCTGGGAGCCAATACTATTGATTTGCGTTATGGTTTCTTACACCTCGGAAAATACCCTTGTCATGCATCTGACCTCCTGCTTTTGCTATAAATAGTGCGATATTGTGATGTTTGAAACATACTCCTGCAAACGAGTTGGGAAATTGTGATGTTTGAAACATACTCCTGCAAACGAGTTGGGAAATTGTGATGTTTGAAACATACTCCTGCAAACGAGTTGGGAAGCAGTAATTTGGAAGCAGCAACAAAACAAAAGGTAGGACAATGTTTTACCTTTAAGTTTAAAAAATATGTTTCATATTGCAATTATTGAATAGCTTCGTCTAGTTTTAGTTTTATTTTATTTTTACGAATTACTATTTTAAAACGTTAAGAACAGTGCTATACAAGGAACGAGACCGTTTATAAAACACAAAATTTATATTCTAGGAGTGTACAGTATAGCGTGATAAAGGTTCTGATTTTAATGAGATTGAATTTGCATAAGCATCTATCAATAACGCATACTAATTGCTTTATCGAATTTTTGTCTAGGTGTCATGCATGACAGAATTCCTTTAAATGAGAAGCTCGACGTAATAAACTGTTTCTAAGTTTTGAATTAGATCTAGACTAGGGTGCATGTCGTATCATATATGTACAGTCATAACTCGATAATGAAATATAAGTATCATATATGTAGTCAGAACTCGATAATAAATTATAAGTATCATATATGTACAGTCATAACTCGATAATGAAATATAAGTATCATATATGTAGTCAGAACTCGATAATAAATTATAAGTATCATATATGTACAGTCAGAACTCGATAATGAATTATAGGTATCATATATGTACAGTCAGAACTTGATATTAAATTATAAGTATCATATATGTACAGTCAGAACTCGATAATGAATTATAAGTATCATATATGTACAGTCAGAACTTGATAATGAATTATAAGTATCATATATGTACAGTCAGAACTCGATAATGAAATATAAGTATCATATATGTAGTCAGAACTCGATAATAAATTATAAGTATCATATATGTACAGTCAGAACTCGATAATGAAATATAAGTATCATATATGTAGTCAGAACTCGATAATAAATTATAAGTATCATATATGTACAGTCAGAACTCGATAATGAAATATAAGTATCATATATGTAGTCAGAACTCGATAATAAATTATAAGTATCATATATGTACAGTCAGAACTCGATAATGAATTATAAGTATCATATATGTACAGTCAGAACTCGATAATGAATTATAAGTATCATATATGTACAGTCAGAACTTGATATTAAATTATAAGTATCATATATGTAGTCAGAACTCGATAATAAATTATAAGTATCATATATGTACAGTCAGAACTCGATAATGAATTATAAGTATCATATATGTACAGTCAGAACTCGATAATGAATTATAAGTATCATATATGTACAGTCAGAACTCGATAATGAAATATAAGTATCATATATGTAGTCAGAACTCGATAATAAAATATAAGTATCATATATGTACAGTCAGAACTCGATAATGAAATATAAGTATCATATATGTACAGTCAGAACTCGATAATGAATTATAAGTATCATATATGTACAGTCAGAACTTGATATTGAATTATAAGTATCATATATGTACAGTCAGAACTTGATATTAAATTATAAGTATCATATATGTAGTCAGAACTCGATAATAAATTATAAGTATCATCGATAATTTAATTCGAAAGTGAGCAGGTAACTTATCGGAAAAGTGTCATTGCATTGGGTTGTTTACATATTTATTTAAATAACAAGATTGCAACACAAAATCCATCAACGAACATGCGGTGTAGTGGCTCTCGTCAAACATAGACATTTTAGTGCAGGTTCCAAGCAGATGTCCGACATTATTTTTTTGTTATTTTTTTTTTTTTTGTAAAATATATGTTTCTGTTTTCATACTCAGATATTTGATCTTTATTATTTTTATAAATACGTTTTGTTTAACGTCCGTATTTATTGTTTTTATACTTACTCCCTGGTTTAATTACTCCAAACATGATAATTAGTACGACTGGTCCAGACATGATCATCAGTATCAGTCCCGGAAAGTTACTAAATTACAAAGTCAAACTATTATTTTTATATTATTATGTTTTAATATTCATATTAAATGAACCATTCTGCGTTTATAAAAACATTTAAAAGAAATAGTAACCCTCCGTTTATTATTGATTGGACAAAAGGTATGCACACATCCTGCCTTTTTTACCCATTTCCCCAAACAACTCAAAAGCGTCCCGACTTTAGTAGTCACCGTGAAATGGCCGAAATGACAGAAACGCGCATGTCAACCGGAAGGCGAAAAGACGACAAAACGAAAAGACGACAAATGCAGCGCGAAAAGACGACAGAACGAAAAGACGAAAAAACGATAGAACGAAAAGACGACAAATTAGAAGGAAAAGACGACAAGGTCACACGAAATAACGAAAAAACGACAAAATCAATTGGCGAGTTCCTGTTGCAGGTCATAGCAATCCTGACCATTGCATTATCATATGTTTCATATGTTTCTGTATAGGACGCAGTCGTCAGCAAACAGGCGAACTGATGACTTGATGACTTTTCGCGGCTGAAGTGTCGTCTTTTCGCATTTTTAGCGTGGCGTTCTGTCGTCCTGTCGCCCTTGAAATGTCGTCTTTTCGTTCTGTCGTCTTTTCGCGCTGCATTTGTTGTCTTTTCGTCCTGTCGCCTTTTCCGTTCTGTCGTCTTTTCGGGGGACGAAATAACGAAAAGACGACAAATGGCAGAAATCAGCCACCATAATATGCTGCCCTCCGAACAACCGCTTACATCATTAGCGCGACTGTATGCTTATAAAACAAAATGGTGCATGTGTTCATGCGCAAGACTTTGATTACTGAAACGCAAATGTTATAGTTAGTGTAACTTGTTTGTGTTAAATTTAATTAAAGGGACACACGGCAATCTTTATTTTTTAAAAACTTACGGCGTCCCGCTAGTTTTTCGGCATAATTGCATTTACTCAGTCATTAATATTGGATTAAGCAATTTGTTTTTGCATATCTTTAAGTTTTGATATTATTGCATCAATAATATATAAAAAACCTGTTGTATAATAAGACGAAATAGTGAATACTATAAATTTGATTTATTTAAATGTAACCAGGGTAAAAGTAAAAATGATACTGGATATATAAATCGAGACACCCATTTCAAACACTTCATGATTGCCGTGTGTCCCTTTAACTATTGTTTAATGTATAGTGTATGATTGTTTTGCGTTTTAATAAGCGAAGTAATCGCTCGTTTTACACATTATAATGATGAGTTATTATTCATTCCGTTTGCCAATTACTACATCTATTACTTTAAATGTGTTATTATTCATTCCGTGTGCCAATTACTACATCTATGTACTTGAAATGTGTTATTATTCATTCCGTTTGCCAATTACTACATCTATGTACTTGAAATGTGTTATTATTCATTCCGTGTGCCAATTACTACATCTATGTACTTGAAATGTGCTATTATTCATTCCGTTTGCCAATTACTACATCTATGTACTTGAAATGTGTTACGTTAATTACGTTACTCATTTTTACAGCTCACGATGCGAAAAGCCATCATCCTCCTATTGGCACTTACCAGTACGATCGTAACTGTGACAGGCTTTGAACCATGCAATCGTCCAGAATGCATCAAGAACCGTGCAGATTTTGCCAAGTGCACTGAGGTGGTGTCATCAAGGACATATAACTGTCGTTGGAAAGCTAATATGAACCGCCATGTTGACGAAATTATTGTTGGAGGAACAGTCATTGCCTACAAAATACGGTGGTTTAATGGTGCATGGTCAGGATGGTACGTTCCTGGACAAAATGACGTTGACTCAAAGTTTAACACATATGCAACAACGTGCCCTGTGGAACTAAAGGCAAATTCCATGCGCCGAATGTGGGCATATTTTTACGATCACACATTCCGCTATATTATCTGCAAATGAGATTACAGTTAATTTCAAACGTTTTTTTAATAAAGCGAAAAGACAAAATAAGCTTCAGAAACTTCCTTATAAAATGTTTTTATGTGTCATTGTCGCCTAGGAAAAACGTGAACTGCTTATTTTTACGTAACATTATAATATGATTTTAGGGATTTACTGGCAACTTGTTCAGTCTGAATATCGTTGTCGGTTTGATCTACATGTTTCCGTTTGCTTGTAACTCTGTTTTCACTATACTATCCGTGACTCTATTTTGTGTTAATTTGTTCAAATGATTAAAACGTTTAATGTATCAGAGGTGTTTGTTTATTTCTTAGCTGTCTTTAGCCGAATACTCGAGTAAGCTACTATTTATGTCTCCCCCAGTTTGTGGAGGGGAGACATATTGTTTTTGTGCTGTCTGTTGTCTGTATGTCACAAACTTTGTCCGTACTAGTTCTCCTCAACCCCTGGCCGGATTTCAACGAAACTTTGCAGGGTTGATCAGTACCATGCCTAGTTGCGCATATCGTCGCCGTGTTCCAGTTGAGTGATTTTGGGCAGAGTTATGTCCCTTTAAATGTTTTAGTACACATACTATGTCCGGACTAGTTTTCTCATTAACCTCTTGTTGGATTTCGACGAATATCAGTACCAAGCCTAAAGGTGCATATCGTCGCCATGTTCCGGTTGAATGTTTGTTTTTTATCAAAGTTATGGCACTTTGAAGGTTTTAATACACAAACCTTGTCAGGACTAGTTCTCCTGAACCTCTGTCCATATTTAAACGGAACTTGGCAATGATGATCAGTACCAAGTCTTATTGCGCATGTGGTCGCTGTGTTCAGGTTGAACGATTTTTTGCAGAGTTATGGCACTTTAAAGGTTTTAATATACAAACATTTTCCTTACCGCCGACCGGATTTCAACGAAACTGTACCAAGCCTAGTTGCGCATATTGCCGCTATGTTCTGGTTGAATGATGTTGGCAGAGTTATGGCCATTTAAAGTTGTAATACATAACGTTGTCCAGACTAGTTTTTATGAACTCTGAACACCTAGACGGATTTCAACGAAACTTGGCAAGAATGTCCAGTACCAGGCCTAGTTGCCCATATTTATATTTGTGTTCCACGTGAATGTCTTTTTGCGGATTGATGGCCTTTTCCCCAGTGGGGGAGACATCTGTTTTTACTTAAAACAACCGCTAGTTTCTGTTTAATCTTGTTCGCAGAATTTAATCCTTCACAAGTACTTTGGCAATATATCTAATGTTATAATTAGAGTGTGCGAGTCAATATTAAAGGAGGTATTGTAACATATATAAGTCTGTATAAATCCTATGATGTGATTGCATTCTCAACAATATTAAATTTATATATCAATATATAAGTTAATAATAATTCTTTAAAACTTTCCGAACTTCAGTGTAAGGGAAACAAATCGTCATTTAAATACTTTGTAAAATTATTGTGTTATCTCCCTTAAATTAAAAAAGGATATGAAAAGTTATTGTTTCTTTAATTATAAATCTTTAGTTATTTGTGTTTCATTTCATCAAAATCAAGCATGTTTTCTTTATATGCTTGTTACATGTTGTTATTATATGTATGTGATTACAATGTCAGAACTGGCCCATAATTGGAGATGAATAAATATTCGTATTCTTCTTATTCAGAAGAAGTATTTCCAAGTGTATCAAGGTTTACCACCACTAATTACATGTAAGCCTCCGAGGTATAGTAAGCCTCCGAGGTGAAGTCGAATGTAGTTCCTATAATAAAAAGTAATCCCTCCTTTTTTGATGAAAACGGGCATTATAAGTAGGGGAAAAAAGCCCATTCCTATTCGATTTTGTGGTTGTATGTATAAGAAGCGTATTAATAAGTTTTACTGGATCACTGATGAACATTTTCGAAATTTCGACTCTATACTTACACTATGTGAGCAATGAAAACAGTCAGTCAATGAAAACAGCTGTACCTTTGACCTGTTTAGTAAACAAACAAGAACTTTCTTACATGTCTTGTGACCCCACCTTTTCTGGTGATTTTTCAAGTAGAAAATTAGTTTTCTATATGAACATTACACTGCTGCATTATCCATACTTGAGTTGAATTTGCAGATGTGACACTTTAACATTGGTGTCTATGGGGAAAATAATTAGTGGTATAATACCTCAAAATGTTACATGCACGATATTGAGTCTATGCCTTGCAAGTGTACACACGGTTGATTTATCCGTCATCCAAGATGGCCTCCGGTATTCACAAGATGTTCACTAAACTGAGTGGAACTGATTGTAATTGAGTAAATATTATACACTCGGTAAAATTAAAATAAGCCAGAGTCGAAAATTGAGGATAAACAATGGAATAGGCGTCTTAATATTAGAATGTATACACCAGGGGGAAAGGTATGTTGATGTTACAAATGTGTTAATAATAATAAATAGCACACAGTGTATATCGTATTTTTTAAATGCGTTTCTCAAATATAGTGTAGTGTATATAGGATAGGCACTTGTAAACAACTTAAACCGAAACTCATTTTTAATTTGAACGAAGGAAAAAGTGCAATAACGACCCGGAAATGTAGCATTCAAGGACCACAGTCAACCAGAAGCACAAACAAAAACAAACTACAACTACAAAGATGAATAAAGGGCAAGTCATGGCACCACAAACACAAAAGGGTTGACAAAAGGGCCACCGCCGCCTTTGGAAAGGTCAATGGCAAAAACAGGTCGCTGCGGGGTTTAAACCAGGTTATATGGTGCACCAGACCTCACTCTTACCCTATTGCCATCCAATTAAAACGGGACAGTGTTAATAAAGATATCCCCGCCAGGTTATATTCTCTAACGAAAATGGCGGCATTAATAGGCAATATAAGTATAACACATCAATGAGCATCTATATATAATATAAAAAATACAAGAAGCCTAGAAAGCCACAAAGCCAGTACTCAATGACTGTATAGGATCAAAGTCTACACATTCCAATAATATGTGTTTGACCGTTAACGGTGCAAAGCAGGGTATACATTCTGGTAATTGCTCACCTTGTAATAAATATGAATGAGTATAACGTGTATGCCCTATCCTGCACCGGGCTAGGACAACTTCCTCTCGACGAACGGGTCTACTAGAAGAACGCCATTCTCCGAGTAACGGTTTAATTGAATGGAGTTTATTGTTAACTGACAAATCCCAAGCGGTTTGCCAAGAGTTACGAATATATGTGTTAATACAACTTTTAAAATCAGTATAAGGTAATTTGGTATTAGATATATGTAAATCTAATGCTGCCTTAGCAGCACTATCAGCTCTATCATTACCACGTATTCCTACATGGCTTGGAGGCCAGCAGAAAATAATAACATTATCAATATAAGAGAATTGTACTTTTCTAAAGTTGAAGCACAACTGGGTTATCATGTTTCATATTACCCAGTGCTTGAAGAGATGAAAGGGAATCAGAAAAGATTACAAAATGGTCATCATCAGATTCCTGAATATAATTTAAGGCAAGTTCAATTGCCTTAAGTTCAGCTGAAAAGATCGAGGCCTTGTCAGGCAGGCGGCTCTTTATGCTGTGTTTGTGAACAGCTGCTGCAGCTACCTTATCTCCATCTTTAGAGCCATCTGTGTAGATATGTTGAAAGTCACTGTATTTCGATATAATTTCATTAAATTTGCTTTGAAAGACAGTAGGGTCGGTACTGGATTTGTTATTATTACAAAGATCAAAAATAATTGTTGGAGTTTCCAAAGTCCACGGTGGAATTTGTGGTACTTTGTACTTGGCAATCAAATTTAGGTCGATTTCAGTGTCTCTTAATTTTGGTTTAATACGAAGACCAAATGGTCGAATGGCCTTCGGTTTTCGATCAAAAAGAGGTTCACAACTAGGATTAAAACATTATCGAAAGTTGGGTTTGAAGGGTTAGACTTTAATTTAATGGCGTATTGAAGAGCTAATTTGTCTCGTCTATGAGACAGTGATGGTTCATTGGCTTCAACATATAGACTTTCGGCTGGCACCTAAGGCGAGTCGTAATCCTTGATTATGTATAGGGTCGAGCATCTGCAAGTACGACTTGCGAGTCGATCCATATACTATTGAGCCGTAGTCCAGCTTGGATCTGATAAGAGATCTGTAAAGTCGCAAGAGGACTTTTCGATCTGCTCCCCAATTAGTGTTTGCAACAACTTTAAGTATAAAGTTAAGAGCTTTAAGGCATTTGGCCTTCAAGTATTTAAGGTGTGGTATAAACGTTAATTTACGGTCGAAAATAAGACCAAGGAATTTTGTCTCATCCACTACTGGTATTGGTGACCCATCCAGTGTTAGATGAGGGTCTTCATGATGTTTACGAAGTTGACAAAAGTGCATACAATTAGTTTTAGATTTAGAAAATTTAAAACCATTTTCATCAGACCAGGTCTGAAGTTTATTGAGACATTGTTGTAATTGTCTCTCGATAGTATTCATGTTTTTTGCACGATAACATATAACAAAGTCGTCAACATATAGCGAACAATCCACACCTGGATTGATGCATTTTACTATACTGTTAATCTTTATATTAAAAAGTGTGACAGAGAGTATGCTGCCCTGTGGAACACTCATCTCCTGTTCATGAATATAAGAGAGGGTTGAACCCATTCGGACACGAAACTGTCTATCATCTAAGAATTTCTCTATAAAAATGGGTAATCGGCCTCTAAGACCAATGTCATGTAGATCATTCATAATACCGTACTTCCATGCAGTATCATAAGCTTTCTCCAAGTCAAAAAATACAGCGACTAAATGTTCTTTTTTTATGAAAGCTTCCCTAATAAACGATTCAAATCGTATGAGATTGTCTGTTGTGCCTCGTTGGCGCCGGAATCCACTTTGATACTTTGTTATCAGTTTGTTGGACTCCAGGTACCAAACGAGTCTCTCATTAATCATTCGTTCCATGGTTTTACATATACAACTCGTTAAAGCGATTGGGCGATAATTTATTGGGTCCGTATGATCCTTTCCAGGTTTGGGGACTGTAATAACGATTGCTTCCCGCCAAGAATCGGGGAAGATTCCCGTCACCCAAACCTTATTAAATATATCAAGAAGGGTAGAGAGACAGGATTCAGGTAAATGTTTTAGTAATTGATAATGGATATCATCAGGACCAGCTGATGTATCATGAGCCTTTTTAAGGGACTCTCGAAGTTCTTTGAGAGTGAATAGTTTATTGTATTTTTCCAAGTTTTTCGACTTGAAGTTCAGCTTCTTCTGTTCTTTTTGTTTCTTATTTTTCAGAAAATTTGGTTGACAATTTTCAGAAGAAGAATTTTTTGAAAAAGTTTCTGCCAAAGTGTTTGTTATATCTTTGACAGATGTTATATCTCCATTATCTGTTTTAAGATGATTTACAGTACTAGAATTACCTTTACCACTTATTTTCCGGACCATGTCCCATGTCTTCTTAAGAGATGAGCGAGAGACGTAAGTTCTCCAGGATTTCCTCTTGCTATCCTTAATAGTACGACGGGCTTTCGCACGAAAAACTCTAAAGTTATCTAAATTTGTTTGAGTTGGCCGCAAGTTAAAATTATTTAATGCAGTTTTACGATCGCTGACTGCCTTTTTGCAGTCATCTGTTTAGAACAAAATGTGAAAATCCCTTTACGTTATAATCACAACTGTCATTTAACCACGTTTCTGTAAAAAGCAATATGTCATGAGAATTAAAGAGGTCGATTAGCTCATTTGATAACAGTTTATTATAGGATTTACCAACTAGTCCTTGAATGTTAAGTACACAAAAGTTTACATCACTTTCCTCCTGTATGGCCTGGTGACTACCTTCGCCTGACCTCTGACCCAGGTTTAACGGTGAGGCAGTGCGTGGTGTTCCAGGTGGTGAATTTCGCTTACTATTTATAGACGTTGACCTCGTCCTCACGTTAGTGTTTATCGACTTTCCCGAGTGATTATTTTTAGAAACACGCGGCCCAGTTACGGAAGGCGATCTCGTTTTAACTGTTTTCCGTGTATCATGAACTTGCGGCTGTGCTTTTAGTTTACATTCTTTGGAGTTCACATTTGGGGATTTCGAATTGCTGCGGCTTCTTCTTCCAGTATCCGAGACGGGTGTTTGCTGAGGTGAGTGTACTTCCGCTTCAACTACCGTAACACTGTGTTTGGTAGGCATTTCTCGGCCTGGTGTATTTACCGGTAAACGAGTATCACGTAACGTTTCACTTGTTAAGTTTGCGTGTGTAGAGTTGGCCTGGCCTAGTTTCGGTGTGTTGAAAACGTTGACCTCTGTTGACACATTGCGTGTGTGGTCTATCGCAGCTTCTTTTAAATAGGGGCGAGGATCTCTTTGGTACTGTGAGGTATGCTGGTACTGTTGAGGATCTGCCTTGGTTTCCAAAACGAAGACGTCAACCCTGCTCTCTTTTAGTACGCTGTACCAGTCTGGAAATTGGTCTATTACGAGCCTATCTTGTATATACAGCTTGGCTGGGTACTTTATTTGTATCATTTGTCGGTTTTCACGGGCTGTCTGTGCTGCGGGTGATTTATAGAGCTGCTTTCTATATAGTTTATATACTAGACGCACCATCTCGATCCCGGTTATTTGCCCGGTACACCGACCTTTGTATTGTCTGACCCCTGTCTATATTTGGAGAACAGACTGTCTATTGCATCATATGTCTGGCAGATGTTAACTAATACTTATGACGTGAATTTATATCGGCTTTAATTTGTGTGTTTTGGTTATACTAAGATTTGACAAACTTACAGACACGCATACATTCCAGTACATGTATACATAGGCATTTTTTATTATCGTAACCCTGATCTTATTTCCAAATATAAAAGTAATTTAAGAACTATTTTGCGACAAGGACTATCACAACCTGACTTCTATGGTGACGTGACTTACAAACTTCGTAAGATCCTTGGTCATGATCACATTCATACTATCTTTGTTAAACGTGTTAAAAGGTTTATCAAGAGATCATTTTGCAACGCACTGCATGCTTGGTGGTGGACCCATTTACAGTTCGCCACTATGCTTTCCTCTTTAATTGTGTGATGACCGGACAGGCTGTGGACCCTATGTTGACGTCTACCTTAAAAGCCCAAAAGGACGGTGACATTTGATGTTTGTCTGCAATCTTGTCTTGTCGTGCCCTCAAGGTTTATTCTCTTGTTGCTCTGGCTTCTGCCAAGTCAATGAGTACATTCTTTTCGGCTTTCTAGGATATTGTTTGTTTTGTTTGTATTCATATATACACGAGCATCTTTGTATTTCACTTATATTGCCTATTAATGCTGTCTTGTTGGTTGGAGAATAGTTCTCGGCGTGGATTCTTTATTTACATTGTCCCGTTTTATTGGGATGAAAGTAGGGTAAGTGTGAGGTTTGGTGCGCCCTAGAACCTGGTTTAAACCCCCAGCGGCCTTTTTTGCCACTGACCGTTCCAAGGCGGTAGCCCTATTGTCAACCCGTTTTGTGTTTGTGACGTCATATGCCTTTATTCCTTATTAACATTGCTATTCATGTATGTCGTTTTGCGTGTTTTGGGGTTTACTGTGCTCTGTGAAAGCTGCATTTCCTGTTCGGCTTTTATATATTTTTTAAAATATCATATTTATAAACTTATTCAATTTCTTTATAATAATTTTACTGTTACATAAGTATTGTTTGTTTTGCCTCACTTCCTTTCGATTTTACATATACTTGTCAACATTTAAAATATCGTATAATTACACTCCTCCTTTAATAGAAAAATAGAATAAAATAAAAGGAGATTACCTTCCTTTTTGACAAAATATTGTTTTTAAAATAGAAGATATAAAACATACAAACAAGTTATGAAACTTACACGGAATCTGTAATACAGTACTTCTGTCAAGTTTAGTAGGAAATTGATCCAGTAGTTGCAGATAAGCAACCTCACAGTTATTTACTATATATCTCTATACATGTCTGATGTCAAATGATTTTTGTTTAGGACTAACTACATGTCATATCGGTCATTTTGGTTTCAAATACATACCACTTACGTTTTTGTGACGTAGTCACACCATTTGTTTAAATCTGTTTTGGTGTCCATCTTGAATTGCAGGTCAGTCAGTTGTCAAGTTTAGAGAGTTGTTGCACATCCATTGACCACTCATTATCTCTGGCACCGGTTTCAGCGGTATTCTAATTTAAAATGAGAAACATGGTCTCATATAAATCACAGCAAGCAAACGTATATCCGCAATGTACCGTAGATCTGCAATGAACCGTAGATCCGCAATGCATCGTAGATCCTCAATGTACAACAAATAGCAAATTAAGTATACAATGAAAAGGACAATACCCAACACAATGAGTGGTGGAGACACAAAGAATGAGCTTTATTAGTTTTTCTAGAGTTTGTAGTCGTATTGAGGGCTTTAATATTCGTAATATTTGTATACATGTACCTAAAAAGCTACTCCAGCAGGGCTATCGTTACCACACACTTCGAAAAACCTTTTATTATCGTAACCCAGGGCCCGTATTCATAAAGCAACTTAAATGGAAAATATTACTTAAGTGAAAATTTAAGATATTTACATATTTTTTTAATCTCCTTATTAACCTATCAGGAACACTACACACCATCAATTTTAAGATAAATATTTAGCTGTGGATTTTATTTATCCATAACCTTGTTAGCAGTATTAAAAAAACGTCTTAAATCGATAGAAAAAGGTGTTTAAAAAATTGATAAAATTTTACTTAAGTTAAGATATTGCTAAAAAGCTTTATGAATACGGACCCTGATCTACATTTAAAATATAAAAGTAATTTAAGAACTCTTCTACGACAAGGACTATCACAACCTGACTTCTATGTTGATGTGATTTACAAACTCCGCAAGATCCTTTGTCAAAATCACGTTCATACAATCTGTATTAAACATGTTAAACTGTTTATCAAAAAATGGTTCATGACTCTATCATTTAATTTGCAACGCTCTGCATATTTAGAAGTTGACCCATTTGCAGTTCGCCACTATGCTTTCATCTTTGATTTGCAATGACGGGACAAATTGTGGACCCTATGATGACGTTTACCTAAATCCTCATAGGACGGTAGCCTTTGATGTTTGTCTTGCATCTTGTCTTGTCGCACCCTTAACGGTTTGTTCTCGTGTTGCTCTCGCCTCTGGCAAGTAATTGTGTACGTGTTGGCTTTCTTAGTTTTTGTTTGTTTGTATTATATATTCATGATCACATATGTATAACACATACATGATCATGTATATATAATACAAACAAAAACTTAGAAAGGCAACAAGTATTCAATTACTTTTTTATGGGTTATATAAAAATTGCCTATTAATGCTGCCTCGTTTGTTAGAGAATATAACCTGGCGGGGATATCTTTATTTACATTGTCCCGTTTTATTGGGATGATAATAGGGTAAGAGTGAGGTTTGGTGCACCCTAGAACCTTGTTAAAGCCCCCAGCGACCTTTTTTTGCCACTGACAGTTCAAAAGCGGTAGCACTGATGTCAATTATTTTATGTGTGTGATATCATGTCTTGTCTTTTATTCATAGTTTACAGTTGTTTGCTTCTGTGCGTGTTTGTGGTTGACTGTGGTGCTTAAAATGTTACATCTCCTGTTTGACTTTTATATCTATTTTAACTGTGGTGCCCATCTTAAAGTTCAGGCCGACCTGATGTTTACTTAGGACATAGTGGACATCAGGTGCAACATTCATGTACACTTTCATGAAATTCATCAACGAGCCAGCTTCAGAGGAGTAGTCAGGTTTTTCCTATATAACTCTAGGTAAACAAAGATGTCCGCTGGCGGCCATGTTTGATATCAAATAAAAATGAATGTTGTTTAGTACCAACTTCATGTCATGCTAATAAATTTGGTAAAACTTTTAAGTCAATACCCCTTATTTGTTTAAAGGGACAATGTCCGTAACTTTTAGCTTATAAAACACACACTAATTTTGTTCGCAAACATTACACACCAAACATTATTGAATATTTAGTAATTAAAAGCAGGATTGTTTGACGGAATTCAATCGCGGTACCAAAAAAGAGAAACCGCTTCGGGCGTTTGAACTCGCAGCCCAAACTAAAATTACACTCGCGGTAATAATAGTGAGCGTGAGCGTAAAGTAAAGACTAGTCGACATAGCTCCTGACTGAGCTAACCGGGCTATACATATTACGAAATACATACTATGGTGAAAACCTAATGCGCTAATGGAAGTCACGTGATCGCAGAAAAGGTAAATACGGTGGGTCCCACTTTATTTACAAATAATAATTAAAAAAAAAATAATTTCAAACTCACAAATGTATTACTACAGACTTCTAAGGGTCTATGCTCAAGTGTTCATGTATACATTTCACTGAATAAAAGTCAGACGGTTATTTGGTTATGCTCAATATCTGCTTACTTACGGACAGTGTCCCTTTAAGCATTAGTCACCACAAAATTGTATTTTTAAAAATATATTTTTAGTTGTGGCGGCCATCTTGAATTTTTTTACTTAGTACCAACTAGACATCAAGCAAAACCTATCAAGTAGTTTCAAGTAGTTTCAAGTAGTTTCGGAGGAGTAGTCGCCACAATTCTTTCCTGTAAGACGTAAAGACGACCGGACAAAAAATTATCACAATAGCTTATGCAAGCCGTTGGCTCCGGTGAGCTAAAAATGGAATGTTCAAACGGCAGTTCGTCACACTTTTCAATAACTGTGGTGTTGCGAATTCGTTCAGGCTAGTTTGCTACCTTGTCCGAGCATTTAGTAATATAAATACCCTGGCAAAGATCCGATTAATAATGAAGTCCCTATCGTGTTCACAAGGCACGAAAAAGATGACAGACAACTCTGCATCCCATAAAAACAATAAACATAATTTCAGTAGTAGTCGCAACAAGTTCTGCTTATATAACTCGTATGTTATCAAAGATGGCCGCGTCAGGACGGCCGTGTTTGATATGTGTGGATTAAATGAATTTAGTTTAGGAAAAATATTGTGTCGTGCCAATCATTTTGTGAAGTCCCATAAGTAGTTCTGAAGTTATGCTCCGGACAAGTATAAATTTGCAAAGGGCAATAACTCTAATTTGAATGAAGAGTTATGGTTCTTGCATTCTGCACTTCCTCATATTGCCCTCTATCAATGTATGAAGTTTCACTGCAGTCCCATCAGTTGTTTTGAAGTTATGCTCCGGACACATATTCTAAGTATAAAATTACGAGACCTCGGTCTGAGAGTGTCTCTCCCACCGGGGCAAACAGCATATGAAATAGTTTATTAAATGTGCGCTTAAATGATGTCCACCAAAGACACTTCATATGACAAAGTATCAAACAAATAAAAACGAGGTAATCATAAGAATTAAATTGAATTGAATGATGTTTAACGGCCCATCAACACAGTATAGGTTATTTATAGCCGCCCCACAGGGAATGGAAGAATACATAGGAATCCGGGAACCGTGCACTACTCTTATTATCGAATAGATTCCTATGGTTCTTTAACGTGCCCGGAGGATAGACCGATACACGGGACCGCCCGGTTTACGTCCCCATCCGACAGACGAGGCTAAGAGAAGGTATCTTGCCCAAGAACGGTAATCATAAGAAGTTAAGTTACTAAGGTTAAGTTTTTTTAACCAGGATGTAGTTTTGGGAAAATAATGCAAAATATGACCTTGACCTTGGTATTTTTTGTCGTTCAGCGATGTCCACCAAAACCAACAATATAAATGACCAAGTATCAAAGACATAAAGTGAGGCAATCGCATACAGTTAACTGAGGTTAAGTTACCTAACCAAAGTTAAGATACCTAACTAAGGTTAAGTTTAGGAAATAAAACGCAAAATATGACCTTGACCTTGGTATTTTTTGTCGTCCAGCGATGTCCACCAATGCCAGTATTAGTTATTGGGTTTGTACCTACCCCCTACCGAAATATGTGGGGTCAGAAAGATTTATAGGGGACGAGGCAATAGCCGAGATCCCTATATATCTGACTGACCCCACATGTTTCTGTAGGGGGTCAGTAACAAACCCAATAACTGATTTATTGCATCGAGCACCTTTTTTAAGGCAAACACCGAATCGGATATTTAACCCGTTTTATTGGAGCGTCAACGTCATTGAGATGTTCGCGCAATTTGGCGTCATGACGTTGACGTCACGATCGGTACAGTTTAAAAATATTATTAATTTACTTATTATGTTTGTTACTAACGCCTTAAAGAACTATTTGCAAATGATTTAAAATTTGAATCGAAATTGTAGTCCATATATCGTTTTAGTGACCCTCTATGAAATATACTGACCCACTATAGAAAATGTGGCTGCCGTGGGCGAGACAACAATGGCAATAACCCTTAATTTCAATGACGACAGGGTTACGGTTTTTGCACTCTGCACTTCCTCTCATTGTCTTCTATCATTGTGTGAAGTTTCACTGCAGTCCCATAAGTAGTTTTGACAAACATTATAAGTATAAAATTATAAGGGCAATAACGCTCAGTTGAATGATGACAGAGTTACGGTTCTTGCACTCTGCACTTCCTCTCATTGCCCTTTATCATTGTTTGAAGTTTCATTGTAGTCCCATCAGTAGTTTTGAAGTTATGCTCCGGACAAAACTTATAGTATACACTTACAAAGGGCAATAACTTTAATTTAAATGATGACAGAGTTACGGTTCTTGCACTCCACACTTCCTCTCATTGCCTTCTATCATTGTGTAAAGTTTCATTGTAGTCTCGTCAGTAATTTTGAAGTTATGCTCCGCAGAAACATTCTAAGTACAAAATTACAAAGGACAATAACTCTTAATTTAAATGAAGACATAGTTACGGTTCTTTCACGCTGCACTTCCTCTCAGTGCCCTCTATCACTGTGTGAATTCATAGTAGTCCCATCAGTAGTTTTGAAGTTATGCTCCGGAAAAAGTGGGTCGTACGGAAGGGCAAAGCGGCGACTATATGCTCCCCCGAAATTTTTGGGGAGCATACAAATCTGTTTTTAGCTTTGTCTTTCCGGCTCACTTGATTTTTGCTTAGGACCAACTAGATATCAAGAACACTATGCCTGTTAAGTGTCATGAAAATCCATCAATCCATCAAGTGGTTTCAGATGTCGCCACAAGTTTTTCCAATATAACTTAATGTTAACAAATATGGCTGCCGGCGGCCATGTTTAAAATTGAATCAAAAATGATTTTGCTTAAGAATCATCTACAGGTCATGCCAGTCAAAGGTAAAGGTTCAAAATCAATATCACTTATGGGTTTTGAGATGTCGCCACAAAATTTTATTTAAAATCTGTTTTAAGCTATGACATCCTTCTTGGATTACCACCGACTTGATTTTTACTTAGGCCAACTAGACATCAAGACCAATGTAATGTTTCATATAAATTCATTAAGTTGTTTCAGAGAAGTAGCCGCCACCAGTACTCTATGTACATAAACAAAGATGGCCACTGGTGGTCACGTTGGTCATTTAATCAAAATGACTGTTGTTACCCGTCAGCTACATGTACATGACTGTCATAATAGGCATCAAAATCAACATTCCCGATGGTTTTAGAAAAGAAGTCACCATAATTTTAAAATCTATTTTTAGCTTAAACTTCGGGTCAATCTGTTATTTTACTTAGGACCAACAAAACATCAAGAGTAACATTCCTATGAAGTTTCATGAAAATCTATAGTCTCAGAGTGACCTTTGACCTTTCGTAAATGGAGTGTCTACTATAGAATTTACAGCAACTTTGCAATTCTGCAGGTTACAAGGTTCTAGGCCAATTCTCCATATTTTATTCCTGTCAGGCACCATATAACCTTTCAAGTGTTGGTGCACCGTAAAACCCAATTCAATTCAATTCTAACAAAAATAACTGATAGGGAATGTTAACCAAGAGCACTATTTGTATAAAGTTTCAAGATTGTAGGTCAAATGGTTTGATAATAACAGTCGGAAAAGAATGTCATGATCAGATCACAGTGGCCTTGACATCTGATAATAAGCATAAAATCAATTGGGGTTGCTGCTTTAACACGGGTAATGTCTGTAAAGTTTCAAAATTGTAGGGCTAGTAGTTAAAAATTAAAGTGGGAAAAATAAATTTTAGGATTCCCAAAAATAGTAGACTTCCCCCTCTCACCAAGAGAAAAAAAATATGTTGTTTTTTTAGCTTTATATGCAAACCTTAAAAAGTCAATTCCCGTGTTGATGAAGCCAGCCTTTATAGGGCTTAGAAAGAAAAGAGAAAACAATATCGGAAAGCAGCATTCAAGGACGACAGTCAACCACAAAACACAAAAATATATACGCAAACAGACAAACGAGAAGGCAAGAGTAATAAAAAATGCAAACGACATCAGGAACACAAAAGGGTTGACAATAGGGCTAACGCCTTGGAACGGTCAGTGGCGACAAAGGTCACTGGGGGTTTAAACCAGTTCTAGGGTGCACCAAACCTCACACTTACCCTACGTCATCCCATTAAGGTTAATAAGTGTGGGTATTTATTTCCGCGATTGTCATTTGGTATGTGAATGTCCATGATGACATGGTGACCTCGACCGTTGGCCTACAAACCTCAAAGAGAGTTCCTCCTTTCACCAAGGGCAATGTGCCTACAAAGGTATGTGAATGTCCATATGATGACATGGTGACCTCGATCTTTGGCCTACAAACCTCAAATAGAGTTCCTCCTCTCACCAAGGACAATGTGCCTACAAAGGTATTATACTCCTGGAACTATCACTTGGATTGGAATATGCACGGGTGACCTTGAACTTTGACCTAGTGACCCCAAAAGCAACAGGATACCTCCTGTTACCAAGAGCAATTTCCATACACAGTCAGTGACCTTGACCTTTGGACTACTGACCCCAAAAACAATAAGGTTCTTTCTCTCACCAAAACATGGGTTTTGATGTTATCTTGTATACTGCATATTTCCACCTAAGGTCATGGCGACCTTACCATTGACCTACTGACCTTCAAAACAATAGCATTCTTCCTTTCACCAAGGGAATGTACGTTCATGTTTCATGAACTTTCGAATTTATTGCGCAGAACACCTATTTCAATAAAAGGTCATGGAAACAGCAGGGTTTCTCCTTTCACGTTGAACAATATACCTATGAAATTTCATCAGTGTGTGTTATGGTTTTGAAGTTATCACACGCAATGCCTATTTCCTTACAACGTCATGGCTCTCTTGACCTTTGACCCATTGACAAAAAATAATAGGCGTTTTCCTCTCACCAAAGGCAATGTACCTACGACGTTTTATAAGTGTAGGTGTTACAGTTTATAACGTCAGTGTGACCTTGACCTTTGACATACTGACCCCAAAAGTAATAGGGTTCCTCCTTTAACAAGGGCATTGTACCTATCAAGTTTCATTAGTGTAGATGTTACGGTTATGAAGTTATCTATCGGAATTAATATTTCCATACAATGTCATGGGGGCCTTCACCTACTGACCACCAAGGACATTTTAAGTATGAAGTTTCATGAGTGTAGGAGCTATGGTATTTTAGTTATTGTGCGTAATGCATGTTTTCATATAAGGTCACTGTGACCTCGAGATACCAAACACAATAGAGTTTCTACTTTCACCAAGGACCATGTACGTATAAAGTTTTAAATGTGTAGGTTTTTAATTTTGAAGTTATCATGAGGAACTCATTTTGCTTTTTAAGTGATTTTAAAGTTATTTAGCGGAATGTGTATTTCCATATAAGGTCATTGGGACCTTGACCTTTGGACTACTAACCCCAAAGACAATAAGATTCTTTCTCTCACCAAAATCAATGTATCTATGAAGTTTTACGAGTGTGGGTTTATGGGTTTTGATGTTAACTTGTATACTGCATATTTCCACCTTAGGTCATGGCGACCTTGACCATTGACCTACTGACCCCAAAACAATATGATTCTTCCTTTCACCAAGGGAATGTACGTTCATGTTTCATGAACTTTTGAATTTAACACGCAGAACGCCTATTTCCATAAAAGATCATGGCAACCTTGACTTTTGACCTATTGGTCCCAAAACCAGCAGGGTTTCTCCTTTCACCTAGGGCAATATACCTATAAAATTTCATCAGTGTGTGTTATGGTTTTGAAGTTATCACACGGAATGCCTATTTCCTTACAACGTCATGGCTCTCTTGACCTTTGACCCACTGACAAAAGATTAATAGGCTTTCTCCTCTCACCAAAGGAAATGTACCTATGACGTTTTATCAGTGTAGGTGTTGCAGTTTTGAAGTTATTGTGCGGAATGCATATTTCCATATAACGTCACTGTGACCTTGACCTTTGACCACACTGACCCCAAAAGCAATAGGGTTCTTGCTTTCAACAAGGGCATTGAACCTATGAAGTTTCATGAGTGTTGATGTTACGGTTATGACGTTATCTATCGGAATTAATATTTTTATATAAGGTCGTAATGGCCTTCACCTACCGACCCCAAACAATAGGATTTCTCCTCTAACCACCAAGGACAATATAAGTACGAAGTTTCATAGTGTAGGTGTTATGGTATTTTAGTTATTGTGCATAATGCATGTTTTCATATAAGGTCACTGTGACCTTGAAATTTGAAAAACTGATCCCAAACACAATGGAGTTTCTCCTTTCACCAAGGACCATGTATGTATAAACTTTTTAGTGTGTAGGTTTTTAATTTTGAAGTTATCATGAAGAATGCAGGTGATGGTGACCTTGGCCTATGACCTCCTGACCTCAAAAGCAAATTGGTTTCTCCTCTCACGAAGTTTTATGAGTTAAGTGTTATGGTTACAAAATCATATAGGGTTCCTCTACTCATCCAGTTCTATGTACCTATGAAGTTGTAGGAATGTGTGTTATGATTTTGAAGTTATCTCATGGAATGCTTATTTCCATACAATGAATTGAATTTTAAGGTGCAGCAACACATGAAAGGTTAAGGTCATGGCCATCTTGACCTTTCACCCACTAACCCAAAAGTCAATACGGTTTCTCCTCTCACCTAGGGCAATGTACCTATGAGTGTTATGTAGGTGTTACGGTTTTGAAATTATTTTGCAGAATGCATATTTCAATATGTCACTGTAACCTTGACCTACTGCCCTCAAATAACAATACGGTTTCTCCTCTCAACAAGGGCAATGAGGTTTCATTCGGGAGGCTCTAGTACTTACGGAGTAAGAGAGCTGAATGCAAGTTTATGGACAGTCGGACAACCCCATACCATAATATGTCCAGTTTTAAACGGGCATATAAAAATGACATATAACAGCACTCAAACAAACAAATGCAGTTGGGAACTGGAACAGTGGCCTCTTACCATAGATGGTCCCTCAAGCAGGTTTGACTGTTAACCTTTAACCCCTACATATATATAATGGACTGTTCTTTCTTTGAATTAAGACCATTCCATTTATGTGACAAGGGTGTTTTGTAGAAAATGACCGATCTGCAGCTGCCGGAAATTGTAAACCTTGATCAGCCTGCGAGTTACTCCCAGGCTGATCTGGGTTTACAATGGACGCAAACGCTATTATAGTCTTGCTCAGCGGGTTATGGGTTAATGTACAAATAATTTGACCCAATAGTTAATCACAGGCTTCATTGTACTACAAGAGTCGATAAACCAATTTGATAACCAATAACGGCAACTTTCCAAGACACACAGTAATCTGGACATGTGTGTTTGTACTGCAATTTACTAATTCAAGACGGAAGTATTTCGGGAAAATAATTCTAAATTAATCAATTTCTATTCATACATTTTTACTGTTTTTTAAGCTAAATAATTGATTCACTGAATTTGACTATACCTAAATATAGAGGATCTTACAGGAGTGCCTGTTTAATATTGAATTTATTGAACTCAGTAGAGCTTCACATCATACGTTTGTCCAACTCACTTAAGACTGAGTATCCGACTGATAAATTTTATAAGTTGCTCAGTCTTAAGACAGATACATTTTATTAGATGCTCAGTCTTAAGTGAGTTGGATAAATGCATGCATCTAATAAAATTTATCCGTCTTAAGACTGAGCATCTAATAAAATTTATCCGTCGGATACTCAGTCTTAAGTGAGTTTGATAAACGTATGATGTGAAGCTCTACTGAGTTCAATAAATTCAATATTGACTCAGTCTGAAGTGAATTGGATAAACGTATGATGTGAAGCTCTACTGAGTTCAATAAATTCAATATTAAATAGGCAAACATTATACTTATCACTTAACCCCAAAAATGCTACATGTACATAACATACAACTGTTAATGTAACTTGCTATGGTCTTCTCGTTACCATACCAAGCAGTCAGAACTGCCTCGTTGATTTGCATTACGCAGGAAGTTTTTGTTTGTTTGTATGGTGTTTTACGTCATTTTCAACACATGTAACATTATATATGGGAATAATAAATGTCTCCCTCTACTGCTCAACCTAGTTAAAATGTCTGATAGAGGATAGGGTGCAACCTTGTTAAGTGAAAACGTCAAAGGGTCATAACTCTTTCAAAAATCATCGAACAGGAACACAAATGTGACATGCACAACTAGACATTATACTGATGCTTCCTGTACATTTTTGGGGGAAATTCAACAAGAGGTTTAGGAGGAGTAGAAGCGACAACAAATTTAAAGTGAAAACATCAAAGGGCCATAACTCCGTAAAAAATCATCGACATGATATGCACAACAAGACATTACACTGATGCTTCCTGTAAATTTTCGGCGAAATTCAACAAGCATTTTAGGAGGAGTAACGGCAACTACATTTGTGACACTGACAGACAGACGGACGGACACAGCTAAAACAATATGTCTCCTCCACTTTGTTGGGGGAGACATAAATATTCAGCCTACAGTATTATGCTATTTGTCATATTTTACCGTCTTCGAAGCGGGGGTATAATTAAGTGAATTGTTGAAATAAGAATTAAATTTATGTTTTCTGTAGTTTATTATCATGATTATAGGACTAAACTTATATAAGGACTGCAGGTTAGATGTATGCAGAATTCGACAAATTTTGCATGTGCATCCATGTAATGCAAATGTGCTGATTTTCATCAACAATTCGTGTTTTTACTTAAATATTAAAAACTTATTCACATAGATAAAATAAGTTTCTACTTGAAAACTTAACCAAGTAAAACAACTTTATCAAATATTGACTGTGTATTTATCTATTCTGCAATCAGTGTAAGTAAAGTAATCATAGAACCAGTCACAAAAACATGATCATCCAGATACTTGCAGTTATCATAGAACCAGTCACAAAAACATGATCATCCAGATACTTGCAGTTATCATAGAACCAGTCATAAAAACATTATCATCCAGATACTTGCAGTTATCACAGAACCAGTCATAAAAACATGATCATCCAGATACTTGCAGAAGATCATAGCAACCACAAACAGCTGGTAACAGCTTTTCTGATGTTCATTTTTGATCAAATGAAATGGGCTTGTGAAAAATGTTGAAGAAAATAGAAGAAATAGATGGTCTATGGGACAAACCCTAACCTTAACCCAAACCCACTGTAATTTTAGCTCGACAAAAAAAAGGAATAAATTTCTAAAAAATCGAAAGATTCATGTAAATGTAATGCCAAATGAAGCAAAAGTGATTTGTGCATTTAAATTTCAATACCTTTAAATTTTAACAATGTTTTAAAGGGAATGTAGTGCCACAGATAAACTGTCTTTATTATTGAGAGTCCTGAAAAAAATGAATAAATGTGAAATAATTTCCAAAATCGGATGATGAACAAAGAAGTTATGATTATTTGAAGGTTCTGTTGAACCGAACATGGAAGCCGCCATTTTGAGAGCTATGACATCACAGTTCTAATGACCATATATGGAATATTTATAAATATGAAAAATTACTGATTACCGTAATAGGAAAAAATGACAGCAGCTGTATGAAAAATATTTATACTTAATGGCAATAATGCTGTATATTACCAGTAAAGAATTTTGCATTCATTTGCAGCGACTTTCTTTGCTTTAAATGATTTTGATCAATATTCCATATATGGTAATTTGGAACTATGACATCATAGTTCTAAAAATGGCGGCTCCCATATTTGTTTCAGAACAACCTTTAAATGGTCATATCTTTTTTGTTTATCATCCGATTTTGATAATTCTTTCACCTTTCCCAAGTTTTTCAGAACTCGCAGTAATAAAGCCTGTTTGGCCGTGGCGCTACATTCCCTTTAAGCATATTTTGTCCATTATTTGCTGTTTACTTAGTGGTAAGTCACCTACTAACCTGACTCAGAATTTACCTAAATTTAGGTTTTTTACTTAATGAAATTGTTTTGGTGAAACATGTTTTCCTTATTTTAAGAAAAACTTAGAAGAAAAACTTAAATTTAAGTTTTTAAGTATATACTTAAGTAAGTTGGAAAAACCATCGCTTGATTCCTTAACATTCCAGTTAGCATGTATGGCTATCGTGAAAGAAAACCAGATCCTACAAGAAGAGTGTGTGCTTGTTTAAACTTTTTGAAAACAACAGCATGTATTAGGTTTCATCCAATGAAATCATGTTCATCACACATCCATTGAAATCATGTAAGTTTAAACATATTTATTTCATATCGATTGCAAAACAAGTTCTTGCAACTTAGATTAATCACTCTCGATGGCTTCCTGGGTATAACCAGTACTAAGCAATGTCGATTAATTATCTTGCTCAATGATATATAACGTTGCCGCAGCTAGGATCGGGCCCACGACCTCTCGATTTGGAATCTGGCGCTCTACCACTGGACCACGCACTCCACTGAGTGAAATCATGTAAATCATGTTCAACACACATCCAATGAAATCATATCTAACACACATCCAGTGAAATCATATCTAACACACATCCAATGAAATCATATCTGACACATATCCAATGAAATTATGTCTAACACTCATCCAATGATATTATGTCTAACAAACATCCAATGAAATCATGTTTAACAAACATCCAATGAAATCATGTTTAACACACATCCAATGAAATCATGTTTAACAAACATCCAATGAAATCATGGACGAAATCATGTTTAACAAACATCCAATGAAATCATGTTTAACAAACATCCAATGAAATCACATTTAACACAGCAATGTTTATTAGGTTGAAATTATGGTTGTGTAGTATGCCACAGCTTTACATACATACAAATTGTGTTCAGTTACCACAAAAATGCATTCCGTCTGCGTTCTGTTTGCATTCCGTTTGCATTGCATTTTTTAAAAGCATTTATTTGCATTCTTGGATGCATTCAGCGTTTATAATCGAAACTATGCCTTCATTTAAATGCACAGAATGTGTGTGTTTAAATGCACAAATGGACAAAATGCATTTGCATTTGTTCATTAAGCGTTTACCAATTGCAACATCTCTCAAGATTAAATTACACATGATATCTAGCCATGTGAATTTTATGAGTCATATTCAAGAATGGGTCTTTATGTTGACATTATTTGGTGGTGCACATGATGATTATTCTGTTTTCTTCCGGGTTTATGTTAGTTTCATCAAAAATGTAACATCGATACACCAGCTGTTTTTATCAACATTATAATAATTTTAGTTTTATACTGAAATAATTTAAAGTTTGTGCTACACAATCAATGACAATAAATAAAATATTTCCCATTTTGAATCAGTAAAAAATAAAGTAAATTTGTATTCATGCTTCAGTCGTTCTAAGACACCATTTCTTATTAAAATACTGAAAAACGCTCTATGTTTAAATCAAGATTTTAAATATCAACTCAAAAGGATAATACTAGAAGTTATCCGAAATAGTGAAATTCATTTGCGTTTGTTTTGTTCGTTTTCAATGTTCAGCATTTAAAAAATGCATTCATCGTTCATTTTTTAAAACGATAAACGCTGAAAACGAACGAAACAAACAAAAATGCATTTAATTAAAATATAGATTGTACAACGTTCATTTTGCGTTCGTTCTGCATTCATTTTCCGTTCGTTCAGTGTTTGTTCTGTGTTAGTTCTGCATTTATTTGGGGTACTTGAACGCAACTGGGTCTGTACCAACAAATAACAGAAAACATGAACTGAAAATACTATCAAATATTCTGATATATGTTAAAGGGAATTTAGCGACACAGCCAAACCATCTTTATTATTGAGAGTTCTGAAATACCTGAATAAGGGTGAAAGAATTATCAAAATCGGATGATAAACAAAGAAGATATGATCATTTGGAGTTTCTGTTGAAACGGATGTGGAAGTGGCCATTTTGAGAGCTATGACATCACAGTTTTAAATGACCGTATATGGAATATTTATAAATATGAAAATTTACTGATTTATAGGGAAAAAATGACAGCAACTGTATGAAAAATATGTAATACTTAATGGCAATAATGCTTTATACGACCAGTAAAAAAAAATCATTCATTTGCAGTGATTTTCTTTGTTTTAACTGATATTTATCAATATTCCATATACGGTATGGTAATAGGAACTATGACATCATAGTTCTAAAAATGGCAGCTCCTATATTCGTTTTAGAACAACCTTTAAATGGTCATATCTTTTTTGTTTATTATCCGATTTTGATAATTCTTTCACCTTTTTCCAAAATTTTCAGAACTCTCAATAACAGAGCTTGTTTGGCTGTGTCGTTACATTCCCTTTAATGTTTTTTTTAAATTTAAATCAGGTAAGAATGATCTTAACTCCTATTTGGTTTATTCGACATCTTTGAGAAAGTATCTGTCGTATGTGAACAATATTTTTTCCCTGAGTTCATCAGTTTTAACCAAATCTGTATTATAGACATAACACGGCACGTGTTCACCTAACTTATACGGTAATGACGGTTCAGATTCCCCTTTTGCCGGATCAAGCACCTTCCCAGTATCTGCCAACATATCCACACCACTCCAACGCTTTGTGAGTTGTGGATATATGAATTTATTCTTACTCCCTGTTCTATTGGACTTTGATAAAGGACCAGTTTCAATACTTTTGTTGTTACTAGAGAATAAGGACACAAGTTTTACTGGGTAGGAATGGTCTTTTTGGAAACCTTTAGAAAGTAAATGAGTTTTATCCACTGTAACTGGACGGTTAATAGATGATCTGGCATTTGTTTTCTGTGCTTTCTGTTGTTTCTCACCTCTTTGAAATGCTGCAACTTGACGTAGATTACCGGGTGTTTGATTCGCGTCCTGAATACTGTGAATAATATTCTGCAAAGAATTGCGATTCAGAACCAGATGTTTCGGGACTGGCTCTTCCTTTATAACACGTCCCGCGTGGTTTGAATATTCTACTTCCATAGCACTCGAACAACTAGTTACAGGTTTAACGCGTTCAAAAAAACTGACCTGGGAAGTAGTTTCACAAATAATTCTTTCATTCTGAGCTGGAGCAACACTTGGTAAATATATATCTTTCAAATGAGCTGTATTTTCTGATCGATTAGATACCACTGCATGTTGTACCGCAGAATTCGTTTTTACTGACCCAGTTTTAATACCAGCACCAGTATTCTCGCTTGGCTCATCAGTGTCGATAAGTGAACAGAGAAATGTCTTTGATGGTAAGGCAATCGTCTGATGACAGTTCTGACAAAAAGAGCCAAGTTTGCTGGCAGCTGCTTCTACTGCAGAATCTTGTCTTGCCATTGTAGACAAGTCCTTAATACCAGTATTGAGTGGTACGTCAGCGCTTGTCCCCATCTTCTCCTTGCTGTTCACAATCAGTAAAGCCTGTTTTGCTGTCAGAAATGATGGACATTGAGCAACATTCCCCGGCAGTACATGGACAAATTTACCATCATAATAATAACAAGGCATTATGTTGTGTTTGGGTGTTTTCGAAGGAACATCTACCGGTTTTCTTAATGTAGGCAGAAGAGAGACAAGTCTGCCATTTAGTTTGGTAGCATTCTTATTACTCTGGAATAAACTAGTTTCTGCCAGAACTTTGAAATTTGATCCTTTACCCTCAGTTTGTGTTGCCACTTTGAACGGGTTAGAGATAATACTTTGCGTCTGTTTTTCGTGTTGGATTTCTTGATCTTGTTCTGTTATCACAGTTTGTGGTTGTATTTTATGTTGAATTTCTTGACCTTGTTCTTCAATCTGGCCGTTTTGAATCTTTGAAACATCAGCCCATGTTTCATTAGTGCTGCTACAAGGATCCCTGGCCAATTCACTAGCAGGAACAGTGACGGGGGTACTACATACCTCACTGTATTGTGATTGTTGGGTAATAGCTTGTCTGGATCCACTGAAATAATTTTGTATCAATCTCACTGGTAAAACATCTTCCTCTCTGTTTTGGGATGTGAATATTTCTGTCTCTACTTTTATCGAAGCATTCGGATCAGAATGTTCAGCTAATGGTATGTCATAAATTTGGTCAGAATTCCATAATCGGTCATAATCGCCAAACATCTCAACTGGCTCTTCCTTGATACGGGTCAAGATCATATCTACACTATCAATGTCTGTTGTGCCAGTAACTCCTGTGGATGAAGATAGAGACAGATGTATATTTACAGAAACAATTGCAATTTATAATTTTGATAGAACATCTAAAAAACTGACCAATCAGTCACCAGAAATAAAGCATACCAATACATTCTGGTATGTGATAAACTCGGTCTTTATCCTTGAACCAAGTTAACTGTTAAAATTAAGGTATCTACTGTGTGATTCTTTTAAAACTCTGCATATTTCATGCACATACATGCAAATTGATACAAGTATCTTTCAAAATCAAAATCTTGAAAATTATCGTCTTTTTACTCTGTAAGATTTTTATTTAAATATACAACCTAAGGATAAAAACCGAGTAACACAAATGTTATCACCTACTGAAAATAAGATAAAATCTCGACATCTCTGCAATGAAAAATTATGAATAGTGCAAATGATATTTGTATGTCTATTTATATTAACAATGTCTACTATATAAATGGTACATTCTTGTGAGGGTGTCATATTTGTCTACCTGAGAAAAACAATGTAATTATTTTTTCAAAGGTTGACAATATATAAATATTGCATCCCTCTGAGGGTGACAGTGGATATTGTCAACCTGGGGAAAATAATGTTGACTGAGGTGAAGCCGAAATTATACTGTAAAAAAGAAGTTTTGTGGGGTGGGATGGGGAGGGGTCTTATTGTTCTTATTAAAAAAGAGGATGTTTTTTATTTATTTATTAACCTATGGTCAACATAAACATTATTCATATCTTTAACAAGAGCTGTCGGTTTTTATTCGATTTTTCAGAAAATAATAAATTATATACCCAGTATATACAATCAGAAAACAAGGCTAAAACAATGTGGGGTGGTGTTGGGGGGCGGGGCGGGTATAGAAACTCGGGTTGATATAAAAGTGTTAGAATCTCATACAATTATAGTAAAATTTGGGGCAAGGTGTGAAATTTTATTTTTTTATTTTTATCCGTTTTAATCCAAAATTGCTTCATTTTAAAGAATTTTGTGGTCGAAAGGCAACTCAGGGAGGGAGGGGATGAGAATCTAGCAATTTTTTATTGTGGCCTCATTTGTTTTTTTATTGACATTTCATCTATGTCTCTTGGAGCCACGGACCTGGATTTCGTGCTCACATGTCGTCTTGTTGTGGTGAGCAATTGTGCCAAGTTATTTGAAAATCCGTCCATTATTGTTAGTTATTAAGCGGACACAATTGTACAGAATACGAAGGGACTGACGGACTGACAGACGGAAAGTGTGACTACTATATGCCGCCATAAAAAGGGCTATGAATCCGGTGTTACTGCTTTGATCTGGCTGGTTTTCAAATTTGTCAGAGCTTTCATTCATATCAACTATCTGGTCAAGACAAAATGAAAGCGGTAGGGTGTTCACAAGGCTTAAAATGGCATTTTTAAATAATTCAAGGGACAAAACTATGTTGTTCCTGGTCCAATATAGCTGGTTTTTGAACTTGCCAAAGCTTTCAATAATATCAACAATCTGTTAAAGTTTAATAAAGATCAAATGCAAAATAAAGGTGCCAGAGTCTTCACAAGGCTGAAAATAGCATTTTTCAATCATTCAAGGGCATATAACACTGGTGTTACCTAGTTTACGAACTTGTCTCAGCTTTTATCAATATCAACCATCTGGCCAAGTTTGGAAAGATCAAATACAAAATAAAGGTGCTTGAGTGTTCACAAGGCAGAATATGGCATTTTTTTCAGCAAAACAAGGGCCATAACTCTGGTGTTTCTGGTCTGATTTTGAACACTGGTTTTCGAATTTATCAGAGCTTTTACCAATATTAACAATCTGGTGAAGCTTGGTAAAGATCTGATGAAAAACGAATACCTATCATCTTAACGAGGCAAAATATAGTGTTTTAACTAAATCAAGGGCCATAACTCCGGTGTTACTGGTCTGAACTGGCCAGTTTTCGAACTGGTGAAATATAGATGTAAGTGTGTATGAAGTTTGAATACTGTAAGGCTTTTAGAATGTGAGCAGCTGACTTAATAAACAAAGAGGGCCAAATCGATCCCCTGAGTACTGGCCCATTATCGAACTTCTTCGAAACTTATCATCATATACAATCTTTGCAAGTTTTGTTAAGATTGTTCGAGAAATATGGGCTCTGTTGTGTATAAAAGACACTGACAAAGTTTGGTAAATATCAAATACAAAATGAAGGTGCTAGAGTGTAGGGCCAAATGTGACCCCAGGGCTACATGTAATATATGAGAGCTTTGTGGTTTCAGAGAAGCTTTTTATTTTTTCCCTATGTAAAACATGACCGCTGGGGCAGGGCCAAATTTGACCCCAGGGTCACCATTTGAACAAACTTGGTAGAGGACCATAATCTTATAGTAAATGCAAAATATTAAAATTCTGGCTCTTGCAGTTTCAGAGAAGTTTTTTTTTCCTGTATATATAAGTCTATGTTAAACTGTGACTCCTGGGGCGCAGCCAAATTTGACACCAGGGTCACCATTTGAACAAACTTGGTAGAGGACCATAAGCTTATAGCAAATGCAAAATATTAAACCTCTGGCTCTTGCAGTTCCAGAGAAGAAGATTTTTTTCAGTTTTTCCCTATACAAGCCTATGTAAAACTGTGACCCCTGGGCGGGGTGGGGAACAAAATTGGTAGAGGACCATAAGCTTATAGCATGGCTCTTGCCATTTTAGAGAAGAAGATTTTTTAAATTTTTTCCAAAATATGAAAATCATTCAACCAGAACACAGTGACGATATGAACAACTAGGCTTGGTAATGATCATCCCTGCAAAGTTTCACCAAAATTCGGCCAAATGATGGTCTTTCGTCTTCACGAGGCAAATCTGACAAATACAGCATCTGACTCCAGTGTAAATAGTCCAATATGCCCGGTTTTCGAACTCGTCCAAGTTTTCATTGATATCAACAATTTTATAAAGTTTGAAAAAGATCAGATTAAAAATGAAGGTCCTAACATGTTAACAAGCCCAAATTATTGCATATTTCAGAAAATCAAGGGCCATAACTCCGGTGTAAATGGTCTGATCTGGCTGGTTTTCGAACTTGTCCGAGCTTTTATTGATATCACCAATCTGGTAAAGTTGGAAAAAGATCGCATGAAAAATGAAGGCCCTATCACGTTAACGAGGAAAAATACATCAATTTTAACTAAATCGAGGGCAATAACTCCCTTGTTACTGGTCCGAACTGGCTGTTTTTTCGAAAGTGATCTAGATTTCATTGATATCAACAATCTTGTAAAGTTTAAAAAAGATCGGATGAAAAATGAAGTCCCTATCATCTTAACGAGGCCAAATTATGGCATATTTCAGAAAATCAAGGGCCATTTCAGAAAATCAAGGGCCATAACTCCAGTGTTAATTGTTTGATCTGGCTGGTTTTTGAAGTCGCTATCGTATTAACGAGGCAAAAGTTAACGGACGGCAGATGGATGAATGGGACGAAAGACAACTCTCCATCCCATAAGCTCTGCTGGCCAGTGGAGCTAAAAATGCACATTATGTCAACCTTTTAGAAATATAAAAAAACATAATAGATCTACATGTACTAATAAAGTGTTCATCGATTCATTTGCACATAACGTGTTGGTCAAGGAAGAAACAAATATCTATTTATAAACTTGCTGTGACATCGGATTTTATCATTAGAAAAACATTGATTCCAAGATGATGCGATTGGGAGGGTAACATTAAAAAAAATGCTGCCCTCCAATGGTGTCACTCCAGGGTGTGACCTTACAACAGCGTACAACAGCGTACAACAGCGTACGACAGCGCGAAATATAAAAAAGGCAATCTCTGGTAATAATATTTACAATAACAGTACAAAAAAGAAGAGACCCAAGAGGGCCTGTAGAGCTCTTAGTTACTGGCTGTCCTAACATTTTTAAGGCAATCTGTGCAAGTTTGGTAAGATCAAATAATAAATGAAAGTGCTAGTGTTCACAATGCAAAAAATGGCATTTTTCAGCAAAAGAAGGGCCATAACTCCGGTGAAATTTATCCCATCTGGCTGGTTTTCGAACTTGTCCAAGCTTTCATTGATATAAAGACACTGGCAATGTTTCATATAGATCAAATAATAAACTAAGCTGCTAGAGTGTTCACAAGGCTTAAAATGGCATTTTTCAGCAAAACAGGGGCAATAACTCTGGTGTTACTGATCCGATTTGGCTGATTTTCGAACATGTCCGAGCTTTCATTTATATTAACAATCTGTACAAGTTTAGTAAAAAATCAAATAATAAATGAAGGTGCTACAGTGTTCACAAGGCAGAAAACGGCATTTTTCAGGAAAACAAGGGTCATAACTGCGGTGAAAATTATCCGATCTGGCTGGTTTTCAAACTTCTCCAAGCTTACATTGATATAAAGACACTGGCAAAGTTTCGTAGAGATCAAATACTAAATGAAGATGCTGGAATGTTCACAAGCCTCAATATGGCAATTTTCAGCAAAACAAGGGCCATAGCTCCGATGAAATTAATTCGATCTGGCTGGTTTTCAAGCTTGTCCGAGGTTTCATTGATATAAAGACACTGGCAAAGTTTCGTAAAGATCAAATAATAAATGAAGGTGTTACGAGTGTTCACAAGGTTCAATACGATATTTTTCAGCAAAACAAGGGCCATAACTCCAGTGAAATTAATTTGATCTGGCTGGTTTTCGAACCTGTCTGAGCTTTTATTGATATAAAGATGCTAGCAAAGTTTCGTAAAGATCAAATAATAAATGAAGGTGCTAGAGAGTTCACAAGGCTTAAAACGGCATTTTTCAGCAAAACAAGGGCCATAACTCTGGTGTTACTATTCCTATTTGGCTGGTTTTTGAACTTGTCCAACCTTTCATTGATATTAACAATCTGTGCAAGTTTGGTAAAGATCAAATAATAAATGAGGGTGCTAGAGTGTTCACAAGGCAGAAAAAAGCATTTTCAGAAAAAAAACAAGGGTCATAACTCCGGTGAAATTATTCCGATCTGGCTGGTTTTCGAACACGTCCGAGCTTTCATTTATATTAACAATCTGTACAAGTTTGGTAAAAGTCAAGTAATAAATGAAGGTGCTAGAGTGTTCACAAGGCTTAAAACGGTGCTACAGTGTTCACAAGGCAGAAAATTGCATTTTTCTGGAAAATAAGGGCCATAATTGCGGTGAAATTTATCCGATCTGGTTAGTTTTCGAACTTGTACGAGCTTTCATTGATATAAAGACACTGGCAAAGTTTCGTAAAGATCAAAAAATAAATGAAGGTGTTAGAGTGTTCACAAGGCTCAATATGGCATTTTTCAGCAAAACAAGGGCCATAACTCCGGTGAAATTAATTAGATCTGGCCCGTTTCTGAACTTGTCCAAGGTTTCATTGATATAAGACACTAGCAAATTTTCGTAAAGATCAAATAATAAATGAAGGTGCTAGAGTGTTCACAAGGCTCAATAATAAATAAGGGTGCTAGAGAGTTCACAAGGCAAAAAATAGCATTTTTCAAAAAAAAAAAAAGGGCCATAACTCCGGTGAAATTATTCCAAACTGGCTGGTTTTCGAACTTGTCCAAGCTTTTATTGATATCACCAATCTGGTAAAGTTGGAAAAAGATCACATGAAAAATGAAGGCCTATCACATTAACGAGGCAAAATACAGCAATTTTAACTAAATAGAGGGCAATAACTCCCTTGTTACTGGTCCAAACTGGCTGTTTTTTCGAAAGGGTTCGAGATTTCATTGATATCAACAATCTTGTAAACATTTTTGAAATTTAGATGTGATTTCCTGCATTATGGCTCATTCCCCCCCCCCCCCCCCCCCCGCCCCCCCCCCCACCCCCTTCCCCACCCCACCCCCACACACATGTTTTGACAAAAATCTGGGTCTATGCTCATGTTTTCATGTATACATTTCACATTTCACTAAATAACAAGAGGCCCAAGGGGCATGTGAACGCTCTACTTGCTAAAACCGCTCTTATATTGTACAGCTCACACGAAACCCACACTTTTCTCAATTCGCTGAATTTGGTCGCATCGAGTGCCGCGCGAATCTACGCGGAGTCAGTGTTTGGACTCGACGAATCCACGCAGCAAAAATATGCCATTGTCGAGTCACTCGTAGTGATCACAATCTGAGTTACTCTGCATAAAATCCAATTAACCATGAGTGCACACCTGTGGTGATTTATTATTGGGGAAAAATCAGAGTTTTCCGACAACTTTTCAACTTGTCCGACAGCGCGCTTGAAAAAGCCAATCGCTAGAAAAAGTACAAACAATGAGACGCTGAGTGCATCTTTTCTGGCAAAGCTGACACGACTGATAAATACAATAAATAAATTTCAAAACAAATACGTATTTCAAACTTTTAGTGCATTTAAACACAAGTTTTGTTTGTTTCTGTTGTCCAAAAGTCACACTTCTTCAACCCACATAAATACCCATAATCCTTGGCCAATATACCTTTTAACAAGGCAGCACTAACAACAGGTCTATGACCCGTAATTCTTTACAATTTTTTCTGATATTTCTGACTAAAGAACCCATCAATGTATTAATAATAAACAGCAGAATAGTAAAAATTGTTACAAATAACGATTAAAAAATATAATTATAATTTCCAGTATAATAATTTCTAATTGAATTTTATTTTCAGTCACCACGAAGCCGGTAATAGGAACGTCCATATAACTATCATGACGCAGTATACATAATTCAGGCATTCAAATTTTTCCACATCCGCTTTTCAAAACAAAAGTAAAATTGTCTTCTGCTTCGATTTTTTTTAAAGTTATTGAATAATTATGCATTAAAATGACTGCAGTCAAAAAGAGTTGCACCCTTTACCTGTGCAATTTCGACTTGGTGAACTCTGAGTTTGTCTACGAGAAGTATCGTGGCGTAAGTACGCCAATAGCTTTTCGCATAGTGGATTCCCACTCAGAGTAGTTTTATCATCAAAACTCCAAGTAATTACACGATTTGTAAATTCCCCACTCGGGGTGAAAGAGTAAAGTGTGGGTTTCGCATGAGCTGTACTGTATCAAGGATAGTCATCATAAGATTCCCATCAGTACTTCTTTTAAAACATTGCAAAAAATACCCACAAAACAACAACACCCAAACCCTTGACCCATGCTAACAATTTGGTATGGTTATTTAGGGACTTGAGGCACAACAATTGTATAAAATAGGTTTTGATCGCTTGTAGAGGGGCTCCTGTAAAACTCATTTCATATAACGTTTGTGCTTAGAGTCCCTAAATAACCATTTAATTAAAACTAGGGGTTGTTTTTAGTAAAAACAGATGGCTCTCCTACAGGAGAAAGGGCCATAAATCCGTCAAACTGTCGTGTTAACGAGGTCAAATTATAGCAAATTTCAGAATGTCAAGAGCAATAACTCTAGCATAAATGGCTGGTTTTCGAACGCGTCAAAGGTTTCATTGCTGTTCATAACCTGAGAAAGTTTGGTACAGATCAAATAATAAATGAAGGTGCCAGAGTGTTCACAAGGCAGACAAGACCACGGTCTGAGGGTGTCTCGCCCACCGCACCAAACAGCATATGAAATATTTTATTAAATTTGTGCTTAAATGATGTCCACCAAAGACAACACTTCATATGACCAAGCATCAAACAAATAAAAGCGAGGTAATCATAAGGAGTTAAGTTACTGAGGTTAAGTGGTTTAACCAGGGTGTAGTTTTGGGAAAATAACGCAAAATATGACATTGACCTTGGTATTTTTTGTTGTTCAGCAATGTCCACCAATGCCAACAATACATATGACCAAGTATCAAAGACATGAAGTGAGGTAATAGCATAAAGTTAACTGAGGTTAAGTTACCTAAACAATGTTAAGTTTGGGGAAAATAACGCAAAATATGACCTTGACCTTGGTATATTTTTTTGTTCAGCGATGTCCACCAATGGCATCAATACATCTGACCATGCAAGTATCAAAGACATAAAGTGAGGCAATCACATAAAGTTAACTGAGGTTAAGTTACCTAACCAAGACTAAGTTTGGGGAAAATTACGCAAAATATGACCTTGACCTTGGTAAATTTTGTCATTCAGTGATGTCCACCATTGCCAACAATACATATGACCAAGTAACAAACAAAGAAATTAAAGTTATCCGAAAATGTATGACTAAGTATCAAAGACATAAAGTGAGGCAATCACATAAAGTAAACTGAGGTCAAGTTACCAAACCAAACCAAGGTTAAGTTTGGTGAAAATAACGCAAAATATGACCTTGACATTGGTATTTTTTGTTGTTCAGCGATGTCCACCGTTGCCATCAATACATATGACCAAGCATCAAAGACATAAAGTGGGGCAATCACAAAAAGTTACCTGAGTTTTTTACCTAACCAAGAAATTTTGGGGAAATAAGCAAAATATGACCTTGACGTTGGTAATTTTGGCATTAGGTGATGTCACTTGACCAAACAAAGCATCTGACAAAGTTTCAGAAAAATTCGAGCAGCGGTTCACTTATACTTGTTTTAAATTGTGGCCACTGCTGAAAAAGTGACCGCTATGTCTTGGTACCCACTCTCGTGGGCGAGACAAAAATGGAATTTTTCAGCAAAACAAGGGCCATAACTCTGGTGGTTACTGATCCGATCTGGTTTTCGAACTTGTCCGAGCTTTCATTGATATTTTGTGCTTAGAGTCCCTAAATAACCATACTAAATTAGAACTAGGGGTTGTTTTTAGTAAAAACAGATGGCTCTCCTACAGGAGAAAAGGCCATAAATCCGTCAAACTGTCGTGTTAACGAGGTTAAATTAGAGCAAATTTCAGAAAGTCAAGAGTCATAACTCCATGGCTGGTTTTCGAACGCGTCAAAGGTTTTATTGCTGTTCATAACCTGTGAAAGTTTGGTACAGATCAAATAATAAATGAAGGTGCCAGAGTGTTCACAAGGCAGACAAGACCACGGTCTGAGGGTGTCTCGCCCACCGCGCCAAACAGCATATGAAATATTTTATTAAATTTGTGCTTAAATGATGTCCACCAAAGACAACACTTCATATGACCAAGTATCAAAAAAATAAGAGCGAGGTAATCAAAAGGAGTTAAGTTACTGAGGTTAAGTGGTTTAACCAGGGTGTAGTTTTCGGAAAATAACGCAAAATATGACATTGACCTTGGTATTTTTTGTTGTTCAGCAATGTCCACCAATGCCAACAATACATATGACCAAGTATCAAAGACATGAAGTGAGGCAATAGCATAAAGTTAACTGAGGTTAAGTTACCTAAACAATGTTAAGTTTGGGGAAAATAACGCAAAATATGACCTTGACCTTGGTATATTTTTTTGTTCAGCGATGTCCACCAATGGCATCAATACATCTGACCATGCAAGTATCAAAGACATAAAGTGAGGCAATCACATAAAGTTAACTGAGGTTAAGTTACCTAACCAAGACTAAGTTTGGGGAAAATTACGCAAAATATGACCTTGACCTTGGTAAATTTTGTCGTTCAGTGATGTCCACCATTGCCAACAATACATATGACCAAGTAACAAACAAAGAAATTAAAGTTATCCGAAAATGTATGACTAAGTATCAAAGACATAAAGTGAGGCAATCACATAAAGTAAACTGAGGTCAAGTTACCAAACCAAAACAAGGTTAAGTTTGGTGAAAATAACGCAAAATATGACCTTGACATTGGTATGTTTTGTTGTTCAGCGATGTCCACCAATGCCATCAAAACATATGACCAAGCATCAAAGACATAAAGTTGGGCAATCACAAAAAGTTACCTGAGGTTTTTACCTAACCAAGAAATTTTGGGGAAATAAGCAAAATATGACCTTGACGTTGGTAATTTTGGCATTAGGTGATGTCACTTGACCCAACAAAGCATCTGACAAAGTTTCAGAAAAATTCGAGCAGCGGTTCACTTATACTTGTTTTAAATTGTGGCCACTGCTGAAAAAGTGACCGCTATGTCTTGGTACCCACTCTCGTGGGCGAGACAAAAATGGCATTTTTCAGCAAAACAAGGGCCATAACTCTGGTGGTTACTGATCCGATCTGGTTTTCGAACTTGTCCGAGCTTTCATTGATATTTTGTGCTTAGAGTCCCTAAATAACCATACTAAATTAGAACTAGGGGTTGTTTTTAGTAAAAACAGATGGCTCTCCTACAGGAGAAAAGGCCATAAATCCGTCAAACTGTCGTGTTAACGAGGTTAAATTAGAGCAAATTTCAGAAAGTCAAGAGTCATAACTCCATGGCTGGTTTTCGAACGCGTCAAAGGTTTCATTGCTGTTCATAACCTGTGAAAGTTTGGTACAGATCAAATAATAAATGAAGGTGCCAGAGTGTTCACAAGGCAGACAAGACCACGGTCTGAGGGTGTCTCGCCCACCGCACCAAACAGCATATGAAATATTTTATTAAATTTGTGCTTAAATGATGTCCACCAAAGACAACACTTCATATGACCAAGCATCAAACAAATAAAAGCGAGGTAATCATAAGGAGTTAAGTTACTGAGGTTAAGTGGTTTAACCAGGGTGTAGTTTTGGGAAAATAACGCAAAATATGACATTGACCTTGGTATTTTTTGTTGTTCAGCAATGTCCACCAATGCCAACAATACATATGACCAAGTATCAAAGACATGAAGTGAGGCAATAGCATAAAGTTAACTGAGGTTAAGTTACCTAAACAATGTTAAGTTTGGGGAAAATAACGCAAAATATGACCTTGACCTTGGTATATTTTTTTGTTCAGCGATGTCCACCAATGGCATCAATACATCTGACCATGCAAGTATCAAAGACATAAAGTGAGGCAATCACATAAAGTTAACTGAGGTTAAGTTACCTAACCAAGACTAAGTTTGGGGAAAATTACGCAAAATATGACCTTGACCTTGGTAAATTTTGTCATTCAGTGATGTCCACCATTGCCAACAATACATATGACCAAGTAACAAACAAAGAAATTAAAGTTATCCGAAAATGTATGACTAAGTATCAAAGACATAAAGTGAGGCAATCACATAAAGTAAACTGAGGTCAAGTTACCAAACCAAACCAAGGTTAAGTTTGGTGAAAATAACGCAAAATATGACCTTGACATTGGTATTTTTTGTTGTTCAGCGATGTCCACCGTTGCCATCAATACATATGACCAAGCATCAAAGACATAAAGTGGGGCAATCACAAAAAGTTACCCGAGGTTTTTACCTAACCAAGAAATTTTGGGGAAATAAGCAAAATATGACCTTGACGTTGGTAATTTTGGCATTAGGTGATGTCACTTGACCAAACAAAGCATCTGACAAAGTTTCAGAAAAATTCGAGCAGTGGTTCACTTATACTTGTTTTAAATTGTGGCCACTGCTGAAAAAGTGACCGCTATGTCTTGGTACCCACTCTCGTGGGCGAGACAAAAATGGAATTTTTCAGCAAAACAAGGGCCATAACTCTGGTGGTTACTGATCCGATCTGGTTTTCGAACTTGTCCGAGCTTTCATTGATATTTTGTGCTTAGAGTCCCTAAATAACCATACTAAATTAGAACTAGGGGTTGTTTTTAGTAAAAACAGATGGCTCTCCTACAGGAGAAAAGGCCATAAATCCGTCAAACTGTCGTGTTAACGAGGTTAAATTAGAGCAAATTTCAGAAAGTCAAGAGTCATAACTCCATGGCTGGTTTTCGAACGCGTCAAAGGTTTCATTGCTGTTCATAACCTGTGAAAGTTTGGTACAGATCAAATAATAAATGAAGGTGCCAGAGTGTTCACAAGGCAGACAAGACCACGGTCTGAGGGTGTCTCGCCCACCGCGCCAAACAGCATATGAAATATTTTATTAAATTTGTGCTTAAATGATGTCCACCAAAGACAACACTTCATATGACCAAGTATCAAACAAATAAGAGCGAGGTAATCAAAAGGAGTTAAGTTACTGAGGTTAAGTGGTTTAACCAGGGTGTAGTTTTCGGAAAATAACGCAAAATATGACATTGACCTTGGTATTTTTTGTTGTTCAGCAATGTCCACCAATGCCAACAATACATATGACCAAGTATCAAAGACATAAAGTGAGGCAATTATATAAAATTAACTGAGGTTAAGTCATAACGCAAAAAATGGCATTTTTCAGCAAAACAAGGGCCATAACTCTGGTGTTACTGATCCGATCTGGTTTTCGAACTTGTCGACCTTTTATTGATATTAACAATCTGTGCAATTTTGGTAAAGATTGAATAATAAATTAAGGTGTTAAGAGTGTTCATAAGGCAGAATATGGCATTTTTCAGCAAAACAAGGGCCATAACTCTGGTGTTACTGATCCGATCTGGTTTTCGAACTTGTCGACCTTTTATTGATATTAACAATCTGGCGAAATTTGATAAAGATTAAATAATAAATGAAGGTGCTAGAGTGTAAACAAGGCTTAATATAGCATTTTTCAGAAAATCAAGGGCCATAACTCTGGTGTTACTAATCCAATCTAGCTGGTTTTCGAAATCATTTGAGCTTCCATTGATATAAACAGACTGGCAAAGTTTCGTAACGCTTACATACAAAATGAATGTGCTAAGAGTGTAGAATGTTCATATGGCATTTTCCAGCAAAAACAAGGGCCATAACTCTGGTGTTACAATCCGACCTACTAGTCCGAGATTTTGTTGATATAAAGACACAGGCAAAGTTTTGTAAAGATCCGATTAATAATAATGTCCCTATCGCCTAAACAAGACAAATGTTAACGGACGGACGACGGACAACTCACCATCGCATAAGCTCTGCTGCCGTTTGGCCAGTAGAGCTAAAAATCAAATAGTTATTTGGTTATGATCAATATCTGCTTAATTACAGACGGTGTCCCTTTAAGTTTTCAGCTAAAAGTTAACAGACTGACTGACGGACAGCAGCATAAAATTACATGTTCCTTCGTGCAAATAAAAGTGGTAACACTAGAACATTTATAGCTTATTGATCTGTTTCTGCGAACAAAGATGCCAGTTATGATCGTCTATTTAGGGCCAAATAACAGCAAAAATTGCACTACAAAACCGTTTATCAAAACTCTGTCCAGGTGTTCAGATCATATAATAATGTATATGTGCCAATTAAAAGTGAGGATTCATTGACGAGTTGGTAACTCTTAATTCGACGCTTCAGTTTCAGGGGTTTGGCCTGGTTGGTTAAAGGGGTTGATGCATTATTTTCAAACACTATTTATTTAATAGGGCTCTAAAACACTTTAAAAAAGCTGAAAGAATTATCAAAATGCCATGAAAGACAAAGGAGATATGACCTATTTACAATTTGCAAAGAACATAAATGGAGGCGGCCATCTTTGAACGATGACGTCATCGCGCCATTTTACCATATCAGGCATATTGACAAAATACATTTTAAAGCAAAGAAAATCACTGCAAATTGATTAAAAATAAATATACAGATGTAAAATGTATACATTGTGTGGTAATTCTTCATTTGCAGTAATTTGCTTTGCTTTAAATGACATTTTGTCAATATGCCATATATGGTAAAATGGCGCGATGACGTCATCGTTCTAAGATGGCTGCCTCCATTTATGTTCTTTGCAAATTTTCAAAAGGTCATATCTCCTTTGTTTTTCATGGCATTTTGATAATTCTTTCAGTTTTTTTCAAGTTTTTAGAGCCCTATTAAATAAATAGTGTTTGAAAATAGAGCATCAACCCCTTTAAAGCCGTTTATACTGTGTCTATAAAGTTTGGATTCTCAAAATGTGTGAGTTATAAATATACGTCTTCGTCAGTAGGTTTAGAAACAGCGTACAGAGGGTCGTACGCTGAACTTGCACTTTCCGCGATACCATTGCGGACATAAATATTTGATCATTCTTGATTTCCCTCCAGAATTACCTAGTTCCATCGCTGTCCGTCGTGATCCGCGGCAATCATAAATGTCTGATAAAGCTGACGAAAGTTGCTTTCGCGGTAGTTATGACCTAAGGCTAATCCAATGCTGAATCGCGATGATTTTCTAAATGACCATTATGTGGTCCCGTCTTAATTCCATTAAGCAATGGGAAAGCTTATATTAGCAGGATTTTTAAACGGATATTTCAACAATAGAACAAGTTTAAAAAAAAAATACTGAAAAAATGCAATAATCTGCTTAAAATTACCTATTTAATGTTTTAATTTTACAATATGCAAACTTTTAAAGCTGAATTTCAAGTTTTATTTCAGACCCCAGCCAACCCCGATTTCTCTACTTGGAGAAGGGGTTGGATGGGGTATGAAAGTTAATACTCGAACCACGTAATGTGAAAACTTGGCAGAATTTCCATTTTTTTCTTTTTGTGTGCACACATAATAAACTCAGTTCATTTTAAATAACATGTTCAGAGTGTACCCGTTTAGAAACTGAATAAATTAATACAAACACATGCAATTAAGCGAGGGTAAATTTCCACTCCATTGCTAGGTGCTTTGCTTTCCGCACGTGTACTGTGGCTGATGGGGTCATTGTCGTATCGGGTACTGCAGAAAGTTACCCGGGGTACATTTATGTATACAGAAATGTATCTGAAAATCTTTGAATTCCAGAATGGACCCCAAATATACAGAAACGTACCCGGACAAACAAGATCTCACTGGCTAAATTGAAACAAGTTAGAACTTGATAAAACAACTACTTAAACAATATTGTTTATCATTAACTATTGCGCTATTGTTCTTATAAACATATTTTAGTAATAAAATACAACGTATTGTTGTAAAACCGGAAGTTGTAAATCATCAAACCCCGTGCAAAAAAGTAAACAAATATGCAGCTCTTCGTTCAAGAAGAGTTGGTCAAATATTTAGACTAAATGCATTCCTTTAAGCCGTAGGCAACTGCGAGCGACTTTTAAAAAGTGAATCAATTAAACTTTGTAAACAATGAAAGTTTCGTTTCGAGAAGTAACAGAATGCCGCCCTTTACGACATTGTGTTTTGTCTCGGGTACATTTATGTATATTTGGGGGCCTTTCTGGATTTCGATGATTTTCGGGTACGATTCTGTATACATAAATGTACCCCGGGTGCCTTTCTGTAGTACACGGTACGACAATGACCCCATCAGCTGTACTGTGTATAGAATAGTGAGTACGCAGTCAGAAGGCTGAAGCTGAATTAAAGGGACACACGGAAATCTAAGGCTTTGCATTATCTCAATAATTTTGTACAATGATTTACAAATATACACTAAACACAGATCTTTAGATAATGTAAATCAAATGAACAGACAAAAGCATTTTCTGGATTATAATGTATTATTAAAACTACAGTACAGACATATAAAGGTAAACTGGGAAAAAACGCAGTGATGTGCAGGTTTCAACCTTATTACTCGCCGGGATTCCGCGATGACATAATTCACCGACCACGATAAGTATGTCCATGATGGACGAAAAACAAAGTCGTTTAGAAGGGCGAACTTTTACGCTATCATCGCAGGTCCTCTAACCAGTTTTTCCGCGGGGCTATGCAGAAAATGCAAGTTCCGTGTGGCACCATCTGTACATTTGTTGTTAAGTCTGGATGTTGGTGGGATAGCTACTTTAATAAAGGCTAAATAAAAATACATGCTTTGTTGTATATTTACCTTCACTGAAAGCTGAGTCTTTGGAAACATCGTCAGTACCAAAATCTGCAAGCTTTATTTTTTTGATTGGTACTTCTCCAAACAGTTCAAACTTTCTGCAGTCTAATGCTTTCCTGAAAAAGTCAAATCACATGGTCCAATGCTTTCCTGAAAAAGTCAAATCACATGGTCCAATGCTTTCCTGAAAAAGTCAAATCGCATTGGTACTTCTCCAAACAGTTCAAATTTTCTGCGGTCTAATGCTTTCCTGAAAAAGTCAAATCACATGGTCCAATGCTTTCCTGAAAAAGTCAAATTGCATTGGTACTTCTCCAAACAGTTCAAATTTTCTGCGGTCTAATGCTTTCCTGAAAAAGTCAAATCACATGGTCCAATGCTTTCCTGAAAAAGTCAAATCGAATTGGTACTTCTCCAAACAGTTCAAACTTTCTGCAGTCTAATGCTTTCCTGAAAAAGTCAAATCAAATTGGTACTTCTCCAAACAGTTCAAACTTTCTGCGGTCTAATGCTTTCCTGAAAAAGTCAAATCGCACTGGTACTTCTCCAAACAGTTCAATCTTTCTGCGGTCTAATGCTTTCCTGAAAAAAACAAATCACATGGTCCAATGCTTTCCTGAAAAAGTCAAATCACATTGGTACTTCCCCAAACAGTTCAAACTTTCTGCAGTCTAATGCTTTCCTGAAAATACCTAATCACATGGTCCAATGCTTTCCTGAAAAAGTCAAATCACATTGGTACTTCTCCAGACAGTTCAAACTTTCTGCGGTCTAATGCTTTCCTGAAAAAGCCAAATCACATTGGTATTCCTCCAAACAGTTCAAACTTTCTGCGGTCTAATTCTTTCCTGAAAAAGTCAAATCACATTGGTACTTCTCCAAACAGTTCAAACTTTCTGCAGTCTAATGCTTTCCTGAAAAAGTCAAATCACATTGGTACTTCTCCAAACAGTTCAAACTTTCTGCAGTCTAATGCTTTCCTGAAAAAGTCAAATCACATTGGTACTTCTCCAAACAGTTCAAATTTTCTGCGGTCTAATGCTTTCCTGAAAAAAACAAATCACATGGTCCAATGCTTTCCTGAAAAAGTCAAATCACATTGGTACTTCCCCAAACAGTTCAAACTTTCTGCAGTCTAATGCTTTCCTGAAAATACCTAATCACATGGTCTAATGCTTTCCTGAAAAAGTCAAATCACATTGGTACTTCTCCAAACAGTTCAAACTTTCTGCGGTCTAATGCTTTCCTGAAAAAGCCAAATCACATTGGTATTCCTCCAAACAGTTCAAACTTTCTGCAGTCTAATGCTTTCCTGAAAAAGTCAAATCAAATGGGTACTTCTCCAAACAGTTCAAACTTTCTGCGGTCTAATGCTTTCCTGAAAAAAACAAATCACATGGTACAATGCTTTCATGAAAAAGTCAAATCACATTGGTACTTCTCCAAACAGTTCAAACTTTCCACAGTCTAATGCTTTCCTGAAAAAAACAAATCACATGATCCAATGCTTTCCTGAAAAAGTCAAATCACATTGGTACTTCTCCAAACAGTTCAAATTTTCTGCGGTCTAATGCTTTCCTGAAAAAAACAAATCACATGGTCCAATGCTTTCCTGAAAAAGTCAAATCACATTGGTACTTCCCCAAACAGTTCAAACTTTCTGCAGTCTAATGCTTTCCTGAAAATACCTAATCACATGGTCCAATGCTTTCCTGAAAAAGTCAAATCACATTGGTACTTCTCCAAACAGTTCAAACTTTCTGCGGTCTAATGCTTTCCTGAAAAAGCCAAATCACATTGGTATTCCTCCAAACAGTTCAAACTTTCTGCAGTCTAATGCTTTCCTGAAAAAGTCAAATCAAATGGGTACTTCTCCAAACAGTTCAAACTTTCTGCGGTCTAATGCTTTCCTGAAAAAGTCGAATCACATTGGTACTTCTCCAAACAGTTCAATCTTTCTGCAGTCTAATGCTTTCCTGAAAAAAACAAATCACATGGTCCAATGCTTTCCTGAAAAAGCCAAATCACATTGGTATTCCTCCAAACAGTTCAACTTTCTGCGGTCTAATGCTTTCTGAAAAAGTCAAATCACATTGGTACTTCTCCAAACAGTTCAAACTTTCTGCAGTCTGATGCTTTCCTGAACAAGTCAAACATGTCAAATCATTATTAATAATAAATTAACAGAGAATCATGCTATGATTTTGGAATGCGAGTGGTTTTACGGCCTGAGAATTTTGTTTTACAAAAATGCGGTACGTTTTTTCAGACCGTAATACAAACCACATACATGTACCATCGTCATTGAAAATCTTATTCTAATGCAAGTTAATTTAAATACTAGAAATAAATGTTAAGATCTTGCCTACACTGTCAATTCCAGTTATCCAACGACGTTGTTTGTCGTAACGTGTCAGCAATATTTACTGACTCAATCTGTCCTTTTATAGGTGCAAATTTGAGATGTTAACCAATGCAGATACTCATCAAATTCTAATGACAATTTTGGCATGGCACTGGGCATATTTGCACATCTCAGTCATTAGGCATGGCACTGGGCATGTGTTTCACACCTTAGGCATTACGTATGGCAATGGGCATATGTTTCACACCACAGTCATTAGCCATGGCGCTGGGCATATGTTCACACCTCAGGCATTAGGCATGGCACTGGGCATATGTTTCAAACCTCAGTCATTAGGCATGGCATTGGGCATATGTTTCACACCTCATTCATTAGGCATGACACTGGGCATGTGTCTCACATCTCAGTCATAAGGCATGGCACTGGGTATGTTTCACACCTCAGTCATTAGGCATGGCACTTGGCATGTTTCACAACTCAGTCATTAGGCATGGTGCTGGGCATATGTTTCATACCTTAGTCATTAGGCATGACAATGGGCATGCTTTTCAAATCTCAGTCATTGGGCATGGTACTGGGCATATGATTCATACCTCAGTCATTATGTATGGACTGGGCATGTGTTTCAGACCTCAGTCATTAGGCATGACACTGGGCATATGTTTCACACCTCAGTTATTAGGCATGGCACTGGGCATGTGTTCACACCTCTGTCATTAGCCATGGAACTGGGCATGTGTTTCACAAATCATTCATTAGGCATAGCACTGGGCAGATCATGTTTCAAACCTCAGCCATTACATGGAACTGGATATATGTTACACACCTCAGTCATTAGGCATGACACTGGTCATATATTTCACACCTCAGTCATTAGGTATGGCACTGGGCATATATTTCACACATCAGTCATTAGGCATGGCACTGGTTATATGTTACACACCTCGTTCATTAGGCATGGCACTGGGCATATGATTCATATCTCAGCAGAGCACGCATTTGGCCCCATTCCCCTCCCCTAAAAGTATGTTTTTCACATTTTCCTGTGAAAAATTCCCCTCTTCAAAAAAAATAAAATCTTTTAAACTCCAATACAGGAAAACAGCATTTTTTTGCAATTTGGAATGGTATATTCTTGGTGCCACTTAACATGCTTAAAGAATTAAAACAAAACAACACTAATTTGTGTTTCTTAGAAATTCCCCTTTGTTATGAAAACAACGCAAAATTCCCCTTCCTGAGGGCCCTGGCCCTAGACCCTCATAAGCATAATAGTGCCCTGCTCGGTCATTATGCATGGCACTGGGCATATGTTTCACACCTCAGTTATTAGCCATGACACTGGGCATGTTTCACACCTCGGTCATTATGTTTGGCACTGGGCATATGTTACACACCTCAGTCATTAGGCATGGCACTGGTCATATATTTCACACCTCAGTCATTAGGTATGGCACTGGGCATATATTTCTCACCTCAGTCATTAGGCATGGCACTGGTTATATGTTACACACTTCAGTCATTAGGCATGGAACTGGGCATATGATTCATACCTCAGTCGTTAGACATGGCACTAGGCATATGTTTCACACCTCAGTCATTAGGCATGGCACTAGGCATATGTTTCACACCTCAATCCTTAGGCATGACAATGGGCATATGATTCATACCTCAGTCTTTAGACATGGCACTAGGCATATGTTTCACACCTCAGTCATTAGGCATGACAATGGGCATATGATTCATACCTCAGTCATTAGGCATGGCACTAGGCATATGTTTCACACCATAGTCACGGCACTGGGCATATGATTCATACATCAGTCATTAGGTATGGCACTGGGCATATATTTCACACCTCAGTCATTAGATATGGCACTGGTTATATGTTACACACTTCAGTCAATAGGCATGGAACTGGGCATATGATTCATACCTCAGTCATTAGACATGGCACTAGGCATATGTTTTACACCTCAGTCATTAGGCATGGCACTAGGCATATGTTTCACACCTCAGTCATTCGGCATGACAATGGGCATATGTTTCACACCTCAGTCATTAGGCATGACAATAGCCATGTGTTTCACACCATAGTCACTAGGCATGGCACTGGGCATATGATTCATACCTCAGTCATTAGGTATGGCACTGGGCATATGTTTAACACCTCAGTCATTAGGCATGACAATGGGCATGTGTTTCACACCTCATTCAGTATGCATGGCACTGGGCATATGATTCACACCTCGGTCATTATGTTTGGACTGGGCATATGTTTAACACCTCAGCCATTAGGGATGACAATGGGCATGTGTTTCAAATCTCAGTCATTGGGCATGGTACTGGGCATATGATTCATACCTCAGTCATTATGTATGGACTGGGCATGTGTTTCAGACCTCAGTCATTAGGCATGACACTGGGCATATGTTTAACACCTCAGTTATTAGGCATGGCACTGGGCATGTGTTCACACCTCTGTCATTAGCCATGGTACTGGGCATGTGTTTCACAAATCATTCATTAAGCATAGCACTGGGCATATCATGTTTCAAACCTCACCATTACATGGCACTTACTAGGCATATGTTACACACCTCAGTCATTAGGCATGGCACTGGTCATATATTTCACACCTCAGTCATTAGGTATGGCACTGGGCATGTATTTCACACCTCAGTCATTAGGCATGGAACTGGTTATATGTTACACACCTCAGTCATTAGGCATGGAACTGGGCATATGATTCATACCTCAGTCATTACTTAGGCATGGCACTGGGCATATGTTTCACACCTCAGTCATTAGGCATGACACTGAGCATATGTTTCACACCTCAATCATTAGGCATGGTACTGGGCATATGATTCATACCTCAGTCATTAGGTATGGCACTGGGCATATATTTCACACCTCAGTCATAAAGCATGGCACTGGTTATATGTTACACACTTCAGTCATTAGGCATGGAACTGGGCATATGTTTAACACCTCAGTCATTAGGCATGACAATGGGCATGCTTTTCAAATCTCAGTCATTAGGCATGGAACTGGGCATATGATTCATACCTCAGTCATTATGTATGGACTGGGCATGTGTTTCAGACCTCAGTCATTAGGCATGACACTGGGCATATGTTTCACACCTCAGTTATTAGGCATGGCACTGGGCATGTGTTCACACCTCTGTCATTAGCCATGGTACTGGGCATGTGTTTCACAAATCATTCATTAGGCATAGCACTGGGCATATCATGTTTCAAACCTCAGCCATTACATGGCACTGGGTATATGTTACACACCTCAGTCATTAGACATGGCACTGGTCATATATTTCACACCTCAGTCATTAGGTATGGCACTGGGCATATATTTCACACCTCAGTCATTAGACAATAAGAGTAGGGCAGGTTCCCGGATTCCTATGTATCCTTCCCCTCTCTCTGGGGCGGCTCTAAATAACCTGTACTGTGTTGATGAGCCGTTAAACAACATTCAATTCAATTCATTAGGCATGGCACTGGTTATATGTTACACACCTCGTTCATTAGGCATGGCACTGGGCATATGATTCATATCTCAGCAGAGCACGCATTTGGCCCCATTCCCCTCCGCTAAAAGTATGTTTTTCACATTTTCCTGTGAAAAATTCCCCTCTTCAAAAAAAATAAAATCTTTTAAACTCCAATACAGGAAAACAGCATTTTTTTGCAATTTGGAATGGTATATTCTTGGTGCCACTTAAAGAATTAAAACAAAACAACACTAATTTGTGTTTCTTAGAAATTCCCCTTTGATATGAAAACAACGCAAAATTCCCCTTCCTGAGGGCCCTGGCCCTAGACCCTCATAAGCATAATAGTGCCCTGCTCGGTCATTATGCATGGCACTGGGCAAATGTTTCACACCTCAGTTATTAGCCATGACACTGGGCATGTTTCACACCTCGGTCATTACGTTTGGCACTGGGCATATGTTACACACCTCAGTCATTAGGCATGGCACTGGTCATATATTTCACACCTCAGTCATTAGGTATGGCACTGGGCATATATTTCACACCTCAGTCATTAGGCATGGCACTGGTTATATGTTACACACTTCAGTCATTAGGCATGGAACTGGGCATATGATTCATACCTCAGTCGTTAGACATGGCACTAGGCATATGTTTCACACCTCAGTCATTAGGCATGGCACTAGGCATATGTTTCACACCTCAGTCCTTAGGCATGACAATGGGCATATGATTCATACCTCAGTCATTAGACATGGCACTAGGCATATGTTTCACACCTCAGTCATTAGGCATGACAATGGGCATATGATTCATACCTCAGTCATTAGGCATGGCACTAGACATATGTTTCACACCATAGTCACGGCACTGGGCATATGATTCATACATCAGTCATTATGTATGGCACTGGGCATATATTTCACACCTCAGTCATTAGGCATGGCACTGGTTATATGTTACAAACTTCAGTCAATAGGCATGGAACTGGGCATATGATTCATACCTCAGTCATTAGACATGGCACTAGGCATATGTTTCACACCTCAGTCATTAGGCATGGCACAAGGCATATGTTTCACACCTCAGTCATTCGGCATGACAATGGGCATATGTTTCACACCTCAGTCATTAGGCATGACAATAGCCATGTGTTTCACACCATAGTCACTAGGCATGGCACTGGGCATATGATTCATACCTCAGTCATTAGGTATGGCACTGGGTATATGTTTAACACCTCAGTCATTAGGCATGACAATGGGCATGTGTTTCACACCTCAGTCAATATGCATGGCACTGGGCATATGATTCACACCTCGGTCATTATGTTTGGACTGGGCATATGTTTAACACCTCAGTCATTAGGCATGACAATGGGCATGTGTTTCAAATCTCAGTCATTGGGCATGGTACTGGGCATATGATTCATACCTCAGTCATTATGTATGGACTGGGCATGTGTTTCAGACCTCAGTCATTAGGCATGACACTGGGCATATGTTTCACACCTCAGTTATTAGCCATGACACTGGGCATGTTTCACACCTCGGTCATTACGTTTTGCACTGGGCATATGTTACACACCTCAGTCATTAGGCATGGCACTGGTCATATATTTCACACCTCAGTCATTAGGTATGGCACTGGGCATATATTTCACACCTCAGTCATTAGGCATGGCACTGGTTATATGTTACACACTTCAGTCATTAGGCATGGAACTGGGCATATGATTCATACCTCAGTCGTTAGACATGGCACTAGGCATATGTTTCACACCTCAGTCATTAGGCATGGCACTAGGCATATGTTTCACACCTCAGTCCTTAGGCATGACAATGGGCATATGATTCATACCTCAGTCATTAGACATGGCACTAGGCATATGTTTCACACCTCAGTCATTAGGCATGACAATGGGCATATGATTCATACCTCAGTCATTAGGCATGGCACTAGGCATATGTTTCACACCATAGTCACGGCACTGGGCATATGATTCATACATCAGTCATTAGGTATGGCACTGGGCATATATTTCACACCTCAGTCATTAGGCATGGCACTTGTCATATATTTCACACCTCAGTCAATGGGCATGTGTTTCACACCTCAGTCAGTATGCATGGCACTGGGCATATGATTCACACCTCGGTCATTATGTTTGGACTGGGCATATGTTTAACACCTCAGCCATTAGGCATGACAATGGGCATGTGTTTCAAATCTCAGTCATTGGGCATGGTACTGGGCATATGATTCATACCTCAGTCATTATGTATGGACTGGGCATGTGTTTCTGACCTCAGTCACTAGGCATGACACTGGGCATATGTTTCACACCTCAGTTATTAGGCATGGCACTGGGCATGTGTTCACACCTCTGTCATTAGCCATGGTACTGGGCATGTGTTTCACAAATCATTCATTAGGCATAGCACTGGGCATATCATGTTTCAAACCTCAGCCATTACATGGCACTAGGCATATGTTACACACCTCAGTCATTAGGCATGGCACTGGTCATATATTTCACACCTCAGTCATTAGGTATGGCACTGGGCATATATTTCACACCTCAGTCATTAGGCATGGCACTGGTTATATGTTACACACCTCAGTCATTTGGCATGGAACTGGGCATATGATTCATACCTCAGTCATTACTTAGGCATGGCACTGGGCATATGTTTCACACCTCAGTCATTAGGCATGACACTGAGCATATGTTTCACACCTCAGTCATTAGGCATGGAACTGGGCATATGTTTCACACCATAGTCACTAGGCATGGCACTGGGCTTATGATTCATACCTCAGTCATTAGGTATGGCACTGGGCATATGTTTAACACCTCAGTCATTAGGCATGACAATGGGCATGGGTTTCACACCTCAGTCAGTATGCATGGCACTGGGCATATGATTCACACCTCAGTCATTATGTATGGACTGGGCATGTGTTTCACAAATAATTCATTAGGCATAGCACTGGGCATATCATGTTTCAAACCTCAGCCATTACATGGCACTGGGCATATGTTACACACCTCAGTCATTAGGCATGGCACTAGTCATATATTTCACACCTCAGTCATTAGGTATGGCACTGGGCATATAATTCACACCTCAGTCATTAGGCATGGCACTGGTTATATGTTACACACTTCAGTCATTATGGAACTGGGCATATGATTCATACCTCAGTCGTTAGACATGGCACTAGGCATATGTTTCACACCTCAGTCATTAGGCATGCACTGGGCATATGTTTCACACCTCAGTCATTAGGCATGACAATGGGCATATGATTCATACCTCAGTCATTAGACATGGCACTAGGCATATGTTTCACACCTCAGTCATTAGGCATGACAATGGGCATATGATTCATACCTCAGTCATTAGGCATGGCACTAGGCATATGTTTCACACCATAGTCACTAGGGATGGCACTTGGCATATGATTCATACCTCAGTCATTAGGTATGGCACTGGGCATATATTTAACACCTCAGTCATTATGTATGGACTGGGCATGTGTTTCAGACCTCAGTCATTAGGCATGACACTGGGCATATGTTTCACACCTCAGTTATTAGGCATGGCACTGGGCATGTGTTCACACCTCAGTCATTAGGCATGGAACTGGGCATATGATTCATACCTCAGTCATTATGTATGGACTGGGCATGTGTTTCAGACCTCAGTCATTAGGCATGACACTGGGCATATGTTTCACACCTCAGTTATTAGGCATGGCACTGGGCATGTGTTCACACCTCAGTCATTACTTAGGCATGTCTCTGTGCATATGTTTCACACCTCAGTCATTAGGCATGACAATGGGCATGTGTTTCACACCTCAGTCATTAGGCATGGCACTGGGCATGTGTTTCACACCTCAGTCAGTAGGCATGGCACTGGGCATATGATTCACACCTCATTCATTATGTATGGACTGGGCATGTATTTCACATCTCAGTCATTAGGCATGACAATGGGCATGTGTTTCACACCTCAGTCATTATGTATGGACAGTGCATGTGTTTCACATCCCAGTCAGGCATGACACTGGGCATATGTTTCACATCTCAGTCATTAGGCATGGTACTGGGCATATGATTCACACCTCAGTCACAAGTATTGGGGTAAGATGAAGATGTGTGTGACGAAGTTTCATGAGCATAAGTCAAACACTTTCAAGTTATGGCCAAGATTAAGTTGCAGGTTAAAGTGTGACAGAGACTGCGACAGAAGATGATGGACAAAGTCATCCATAAGTGTTGGCCTGCCATGCTATGTAGGCGACACAAAACTATACATGTAACAAGTTTATCATTGTGTTTATCATTTGATTATAATCTCAATGTACCGGTTCATTTTATCTTTAGAGAAAAAAATAATTTACTTGGATGAATTTCTATGCTTCTGTACTCTGTGTTTCCTACTCTCCTTCGTCTGATGGTCTTCCTTATTTGCAGCTGGAAATATGACTGGTATGGCAGCAACCTTCTGAGTAGTACCCTCTTCCTCCTCAACATGGGGCTCACATTTCACAGCCTACAATTATATGTATAAAGTTAGTACAATTTAAAAATAAAAATTACAGAGAGACTCAGTGTTCAAATTTAACACTTATTTACTTGCTAAATGCAAGTAGATTTTTGCGGACTGCAAGTAGAAAATATTAGCACAAGTTTGCCAAATCGTTCAAGTAAAATAAAAGAAACCCAGTCTCACTTTACAGTTATTCACTGAACATATTCATCTAAGTGAGTTAAATAGGTGGATATAAGTAAGAGTAAGTATACATTATTACATTCCTGCATCAAGTTCAGTGTAATAATGTCAGAATAGAATAGAATATCTTTTATTTCCAATCAAGGGCCCGAGATAGGCATATAATCATATATACTAATACAATGCATAATGTACATATCAAACAAAGAGATTAACAATTAACAATAACATAATTGATTAGTGAAACACAATTAACTGAAGATAGCAAAATATATCTATAAAACATTTAAGCATTCTCAAACAATATGTATTTATTAATTAATAATTAGTTAGTATTTAATTTGCTGAGGAAATTTGCTTTAAAGGGACAATGTCCGTAACTTTTAGCTTATATAAAATACACCCAATTACGTTCACAAACATTACACACTAAACATTTTTGAATATTTACTAATTAAATGCAAGATTGTTTATGGCGCACTAACACAAGAAAGGTCATATGGCGCCAAACAGGGATGAACATGCCAGGCTCATCCTCCATTTACATCTAGATAAAAATATGGAGAATGGGCCTAGAACCTTCTAACCTGCAGAACTGCAGAATTGCTGCATATACTATTGTAGACACTCCATTTACGATGGAGCCACGTTTCCACATTTGCATATGTGGTGTCATGAAGAAGACCTATTGGCTCCGTAAAGTAACAGTTACATGCGCAAAGTCATATTGGCTCCGTAAAGTAACATGGGCAGAGTCATATTGGCTCCATAAAGTAACATGCACAGAGTCATATTGACTCTGTAAAGTAACATGTGCCGAGTCATACTGGCTCCGTAAAGTAACATGCGCAGAGTCATACTGGCTACGTAAAGTAACATTTGCTGAGTCATATTGCAAAAAAAAGGAAGTGCCGCTTTGTGCGTTTGAACTCGCAGTCCAAACTAAAATTAAACTCGCAGTGTCAATATTTACATGTATAGCAATTCTTCTAAAACGAATCAAGGTTTTAAATTATTAATGTAAGTACCTTGATTAAAATAGCAAGTAGAAAACCTTCGCACTTGTTTTGCTTTTTTAAGCAAGTGGTTAAAAATATTAAAACATACATTTAGCCTCACATAGGAGAATTACTGGTATATAATTAGTCTGGGACAGTTACTCCCTGTCAAAGGAATTGATAAAATTGTCACACGGCGGTGGTGGTGCAAATACATATACATATTCTTACCGGATTAAATCTGGTCTTATTCAACGCAGTCGCAGGTTCATTGCTCAGAGTCGGAGAAGAGTTGCAGTTAAATATGGTTGGTTTTGCATTTTTCTTTAAACGGTTACAGTGTTTATACATAGCATGAAAACCAATCGAATGCTTAACTAATGGATTAACTTCCCATGAGTCCGAATCAAAATGTGAACTACAAATGCGGGTATATTTTTTAGGTTCCCATGTAGACGCCGTCACTGGCACGTTTCGTCTCCACTGGTCTACCCACATTTGGAAGCGTACTATATCACGATCTTTATTCGGAAATTTAAAAAAGCTTATATTCTGTCCCTTTCCATGCTTATTTTGGCATCCTGGTACAGAACATGACATTTTAACACATTCAATAAATAAAACAAATTCTTGAAGTTTTTCTGTTGATCTACTGTAAGAACTGCACGAGCGTGTTATTTGCACATGTCCATTTCAGTTTTGCGTGATATTCACCACTTGCGGCAATGTCTGTCTGTCTGTCTGAACAAAGTGTCTTTAAAAGACAGTGTTTACAATTTAGGGCATCTGGTGACTGACAGTGCAGACTGCCAGCTTGAAAGAATTCAAACTGGACACTGTAAGATGGCAGGTTCCACTGCCAAGCTGACAGCGGGAAAAATGAATACCCGTGTGTGTATCTGCCGAAAGTAATATGAACTATGGTAAAACCTTGAGGCGAGCACAGAAAATGTGAAAGTAAATTTTAAACAGATAAAACTCAATGAAAGAACAATACAAATAACTTGTCAAATTGAAAGCAACTCAATAATGAGGTAATCTCAGGGGTTTTTGGGGAAAATGGCCATTTATATTTGGTGAACAAGGGAAAAATGGCTGTTATTTTCAGGGGAAAAGAGAACATTGACACATATTTTTAGGGGACAATGGAACATGGCTTTACAGGAAATAAAATTCTAACATGTAGATTTAATATTTAAAAAAAAAGTTAACATTTCAAACAATATTTTTGTGATGTTTTTTTATGACAGTGTTGCAACTATAATTACTGTAGGCCAGAATGAATTTTGGGGAACATTAGCATATCTTTTAAACATTAAAAATACTCTTAGAGAACAGGGGAACATTGGACAAAGTTTTGGGGAACAAAGCAAAATAGTTGTGGGGAACAAGGGAACACTGACTCATATTTTCAGGGAACAAAGGAAGATGTACCCCTTCCATCCTCCTGGGGGCCTCAATAATAATAAGAAGAATGAATAAATCATTAAATGCAATGTACAATTTGAAAGGGGAAAATTGCATTTACCATATTGTTCATACTGAGAGGGCACTGATTAAAACAGGCAAAAATATGTTCGAAACGGTTTTGATTATGATAATAATAAATTCAAGTATATATACTCAGTCGCAAAAGAAAATTTGCACTTTGAAAATTTTACTTTACACCCCTATCCTTTTTATCAAGCAACAGTCCTTAATGATTCAACCTATTGCAAAACTCATTGCACACTTTCTTTCACAACTGAGCTGTATACACTTTCTTTTGCAACTCAGTATATTTAGATTAAAACGTTTTAGACTAGCTTGAAAGAAACTAAACTGCCAAATTCAGCATTTACTTCACTGCTTCAAGTATACACTGTCGTGATATAACTAAACTGAAAGATTTTAACTTTATACATATACATACATTGTTCCAATTGCTTTTTTTACATTTTTTTTCTTTTTGCCAGAAATGTTGATATTTTCTATGTTATTATTTATTACTAAATATATGCAAACTGTGACCTATGTATTTAGCCGATAACACTAAATATGATTCACAAGTAGATGAGAGATGGGGATAGTTGTTTTAATTTTAACACCACAGTCCATCTGTCCCGACCTTACCTTGAATAAGAACCGTCTGTACAAGATGGCAAATTGCATTCACTTCAGTGAATGGGTTTGAAGAAATCCAGTCTGTGTGTGACCCAATGGGCCACTCCTAAAAGATGCTAATGTCACCATCCAATGCTGGTTGTAAATGCCTGACAGAATAATGCAACTACCAGTCACAGACAACCATTTAAATATAAACAAGGGATAGATGACTCTTTTCTAAGAAGTTCAGTGTGATGCAGCCCTTCTGTAGTGAAAACCTATTTTTTTTCTTTTCACTGAAAAAGCAGTTCCAGTACATCCTGGTGTTCCATCTCTGTTCTGGTATGTTATGTTCCGGTGAATCGTACCACTGGTCCATAATTATGTCATAAAACAAATACAAACAATTCCGGTTTTTAAATTCTATAATGAGGTCATTTTTACCATACCACAGATATGACTTACAAATCACTATCTGAGTCAAATAAATGAGAACCAGACCATCCGCCATATTTTAAACGATAGGACACCCACCTGTATGGGCACAATAGAATCTGGACTTATGATTGTGTTTAGTGTAATGTATCTATCTACAGTCTATAGTGCTGCCACACTGGAATACCACACCGTAGTACACACAGGTGTGTTTGTGTTGTGTGGGTCGGTCGGTGTGTGTGTGAGGGTGGGGGTATTTTTAAATGAACAAATCTAGGGGGTGAGGAGTAGTGGAGTGGTGTGGGGTGGGGGGGGGGGGCTTGTAGTTTAGACTTTTCAGGAGAGCGGGGTCTGTCTGAAGAAACTTATCCTCTTTTTTTCCGGGTGGGGGGATATTTTGTAGACTTTTCTAGGGGGTAGTCTGAAGAAACGCTTTACGTTCGCGGCGAGGGTGGTTTGTCCATAAATAATTAATCATTTAAACTTGCTCAACATAAACTCACAAAAGTGTTCGTACGAAGTGAAAGTAATTGTAATCGAGTTGTCCATAATTAATTATTTAAACTTGCTCAACATCAACTCGCAAAAGTGTTAGTACAAAGTTAAAGCAATCCGAGTCTTCCAGAAATTACCTGAGTTGTCACTAGTCCTCTGCAAATAATGTCAATTAAATAATTGTGTGTAAATAAATAGAAATACGTCACTGATTTTAACACGCGCTAATTTGCATAATCTTGAAAGTTTCCGGCCAAGACGATTTAATGTTCAAATCGGGTGTTTACAAATAAAATGTATACCAATTTATTCACTCACATATGCCCCTAGTGTTGTTTCATGCAGTTGTTGCCATGTTCAGTATATTCTTGCAGTTATTGACATTTTTTGCAATTTACATCAAAAATGACAGCTTCTCTATGTTATGTTATGTCTATAGTCTTAACGGTGTTAATGTAGGACTATAAATAACTAAGAACGAACAACGTGTTCTAACTAATAATCTGTAATTACGATGTTATTCATTGTAATGTAAATAGGGAACTGCCCGGCAGCAGTCAGTGTTCCAGACTGCAGAGCGTGGTAAGAGAGTGACTGTTATAAAACGACATATGGTAATACAAAAACTCCCTTTTTAAATTCAAAGTTATAAGTTCTTTCATAATATAGGAATGCGTATAACAAGTTCATAGATATAAAATGATTTCCTGGCGGAATTCATTAATGTTCGTATTCAAATGCTTCGATCGTGGTCAGTTTGGCAGCTGATGGTTAATCTCCAGTATCGCAGGCTGCGATGATCTTTGGTCCATTTAAACGTCATTTAGATCTGACTTTATAGAGTGTCAGTTTATAGCTGATTATCTTACATCTCCCGCTGGCACACTGAGGTTGATTAATGGGCATGTAATCCAACATGTTTCCAAGTTTATGGTAGTTCCAAGATGATTACACTGATTATGTGGCCGCCTTGACCGGGCTAATGAGCATTCACAAGGAAGGGGTTAACTTGACAATTTAGTTAGACACAATAACTTTGCTTTTAATGTGTCTGCCATATCGCGATATGCGCTTATCAGTACTTTTATTTATGAAAGTGGTTTGTTTTAACACATTTGTGGCATTTGAAGAGGCATTTTCTCTTTGCGGCACTTTGGCGGGAAGTGAACCTTCACTTTGACACTGTGAGATATTTTCCTTTGTTTTAAGAAGGTGTCTTCTGTTCCTACGGTAAATGGCATTATCCTATTTTGTCATAACTGAGTAGGATCGCTCATTATGCTTTTTAACTACGACAGCAGGTTTCCACAATTTGTTAGATTGTTGGATTCTTACTGAGACAGACGGACGACATGCATCCCTTGAATAAGGAAGTCATACTTGCCGAATATGCCGATTTATTCAAAGGCATAGGTCAAGCCCCCGGTGAATGTGACATTAGGATTGACACGAATGTACCCCCCGTAGTTCACCCACCTAGACGAGCTCCTGTCGCACTGCGTGACAAATTCAAAACGAAATTAGACCGCATGGAACAAGATCACAACTCCAACAAAATGGGTCAATTCCATGATCATTGTTGAGAAGCCGTCAGGCGACCTCAGGATATGCCTCGACCCGAAAGACCTAAATAAGGCAATAATTCGCCCTCACTACGCTATGCGTACGTCAGAAGATGTCCTTCCCCAATTGAGTGGCGCTAAGTTTTTCTCAAAATTAGACGCTCGATCTGGATACTGGACCATCAAGCTCTCTGAAACTTTATCGTTTCTGACTACATTTAATACCCCATTTGGACGGTATCGCTTTAAGCGCCTTGCATTTGTCCTTAAGAGCTCCCAGGACGAATTCCAACGCATGATCGATGAATGCTATGAAGGTTTTTCAGGAATCGCCGCCATTGTAGACGACATTCTTGTGTACGGACATACACATGAAGAACATGACCAAAACTTGCGTAATGTTCTGCACGTACCCACGAAAAGGGAATTAGACTTAATATTGACAAACTCGTTGTTGGTGTCACAGAAGTTCAATACTTTGGACACATACTGACGTCCAACGGACTCAAACCTGACCTCTCCAAGGTGTCCGCCATTAACGACATGGATCAGCCGCGAAACCGCGCTGAGCTCGAAACCGTTCTTGGCATGATAAATTATCTGTCAAAATTCGCACCTAGCTTAGCCGAGGTCACAAGCCCCTTACGCTCTTTGTTAGCCAAGAATGTATAATTTGCATGGGACGAGCCCCAAGCAAACGCCTTTCAAAAAGTCAAGGAAATCCTTACAAGGTCACCAGGGCCTGTTCTGTCTTATTAGGATATGACAAAACCGCTGACGTTACAGGTTGCCGCTTCCAAATTTGGACTAGGAGCGACCCTCCTACAAGACAATAAGCCGATTGCTTATGCGTCCAAATCCCTGACAAATACAGAGATAAACTATGCACAAATAGAGAAGGAAATGTTCGCAATACTTTTCGGCTGCAAACGCTTTCATCAATATGTTTATGCCCGCAGAGTTGAAGTGCAAACGGGTCATTTGCCACTCGTTTCTATAATGAAGAAACCACTATGTGCGGCACCCCCTCGCTTGCAACGCATGATACTTCAGTTGTAACGCTATGACCTAAACCTAAATCACCTTCCAGGTAAGAGCCTACCTGTCGCCGACACACTGTCACGTAAGCCACTTGCTAAGACGTACCCCGACCTGTCCGAAGGTATGGATTTACATGTGCACACTGTACTGCCCGGTTTACCTGTGAGTGATCGTAAAATAGAGGAAATACAGACTCAAACTGAGCAAGATTCACAATTACATTGCCTCAGTGAAGTGATTCTCCAAGGTTGGCCCCATCTAAGAAAACAATGTCCCGTACAAATCTTAGATTACTAGAATGTCCGTGATCAATTGGGTTAATCATGAAAGGGGAAAAGATAATCATTCCTCAAGCACTCAGGTCAAAACTGCTTGACAAATTACACACTGGTCACATGGGAATTGAGTTATGTCTAAGGAGAGATCGTGACTTCATGTTTTGGCCACGAATCTCAAAAGACATAACTGAAATGGTATCAAAATGCTCAATCTTCCTTGAGCACCGAAATTCAAACCCCAAGGAACCCCTCATACCACATGAGGTTCCCACTTATCCATGGCAAACTATCGGCACCGATTTGTTTACATGGGACAATAAGGTATTTCTACTGATGGTCGATTATTTCAGTCGCTACATCGAAGTTGTTCAGATTAGCACAGTGCCACTGTAATTCATCACATGAAGTCAGCATTTTCGCGCGTAGGCGTGCCAGAACGTATAATCTCGGACAGTGGGCCCTGCTATAGCTCCGAAGAATTTAGTGAATTTGCACTCTCATGGGACATTAATCACATAGTACGTCCTCTCCAAAATACAACACTCTACAAAGCCTCAGTTTCCCATTTTAACCCTTTACATATTATGCTGCACATATTCAATAGGACTTTGTCAAGGAGTCAGAGGCTTTTCAAATTATTTCTGAAACTCTATTCTATCCAGTCCTAACGGAAATGTTGCGTAGAAAACTGTTTTAAAGAAAATAAATCAGAATTTCGAAACTAAAACTCCTAAAATTACTACCAGTGTCTGCGTTAGAACAGCTTAAAGCGTGACAACGACGATTTACCATCAAAATCGGGATGCATAGATTAGCAATTATCCTTTTTTTTTCTCCCGTTACCGTAAAGTTCGCTTGCGCTCGAACTTCTCGCTAGCTGTGCTCGCTATAATAGATGCTGCAGTATGGATAATGTCACAGGATGATTGACATATGGTGGCATGTTTATAGCAACTAATCCATATACAATATTGAAGTACAGACAAAGTCGTGCATCAGAACGTCGGTCTTGTACGGGGCGCCATTTAAGGTCATTAAGCATGGTAGTTAATCATTATGTACCCACCTTTATGCTCTTCGTTGAACCATTTCCAATTTGTCTATGTTGTTCTGAGTATAAGGACTCCATGATGACGAATACAATAATACTGGACGGACTAGTGCTTTATATGCAGTGAACCTGATGCCTGAATTTTTACTCCTAATGTTGCGTTTTAGAAACCCTAGACTTCTATTTCCTGAAGTACTAACCTTCTGGATGTGGTTGTTTCGCAGCAGATCATTACTGATGTTGACACCGAGGTACTTTGCGCTACTAACAGTCTCAAGAGTCTGGCCATACAATATGTATGCTGATCGAAATGAAGTTCTTGAGCGTGTGATTTGGATAAGTGTACACTTACCTAGATTGAACATGTCCCATGCATCTTCCCATAGAGAAAGCTTGTCTAGGTCCTGCTGCAATAGTTGAGCATCATGAATACTGGAGACTGCGAGGTACACTACGGTGTCGTCTGCAAACATCTTACCTTGGACTTGGTCGTTGATATAAATCAAGAAAAGAATCGGGCCCAATACTGAACCTTGTGGTACTCCTGAGCTGCTATGTATAAATATGGTGCATACTAATTAATAGCAACTTCTTACGATTGTTTATCTTTGAAGGTCATGGAAATAGTTGTGAACGTAATTTCAGTACTTGGGCTCAAGTCTATAAATAGTCTGAAGAATGGTTGGTGAATTCCAGGCCAGATGTTACATCGACTGGATCAAACTCATTCTATTCCAGGACTACCTGCTGCACTCTGTTAGACAAGAAAGCTTCAATCCATTGCAGGGTTTCATTCCTGATGCCATACTGATGGAGTTTGAACAGGAATCACTCATTAAAATCTAGTAAGATAATGTCTGTCTGTTTACCACTTACTGGTTTACCACTTACTGTGTTATGGAGCAACTATCAGCATTATCAGTTGCGGACCTGAAACCATGTTGCAGGTCATAAGTAATATTTATAGCATAATTTTTCGAGTATATGCGATTTATACTGCTTCTCGAGGGCCCGAGAGTGCTGTATAAATCGCATACGAGAACAATATGCTATAAATGTTTTGTACCATAGCCATTCAATGACGGTAATTGACATTTTGATTGACAATTTGTGTGTAAACATTACAACTACGCGCGTGTAAATTTGGGTAGACCATTGTATAACTGCCGAATCTGTCATTTATAGCACGGCTGAAATATACATTCAGTTATAGCACGGTTTAGGATGAGACCTTCAGATTTATGAAAATTATATCATAAGCAAGAACAAAGGAAAACCATTAGAGCTATGGTACAAGTATAGGTTATCCCATATGTTATTTGTGTCTAAATGGTTGACAACATTTGATGCAAGGATTTTGCAAAGGATACAAGTCAGAGATATAGGGCGATAATTAGCAGCGTCACATTTCTCACCGTTTTTGAAGAAAGGACCATACATTCCGCCTGAAAGATTACCTGTATAACTGGAGATATCTCTTCAGACTTATTGAAGCTGTTGCAATACAAGTGGCTTAATGTTGTCATCTAGGGGCCTATATAGTCCCTAACTTTTTTGAGATAAGGGGCATTTTTGAGTATTAAAGGTCTGATTTTCTGGCTGAAATGGTTTTATTGGCTTGTTTGTGAGAGATAAGAACCATTTGCATGGTTGTATGATGATTGTATTTATCAAGTTCAAAGTTTTGAAAGTGAAAGTAGAATACATGTTAGAGGTGCCGAATGAATACATTTTGTTCACGGTGTCAACAAAGATAAGAATTTTATTTTCTTAAATGCCACATGATCCCTACTTTTCTCAGCAGTTTTATAGAGAGGAAGGGCATATCACTAAGAATATGTGTCTTAGTTTGAACTTCATTTTGAAAAATTACAAACTAGAAAGCTTGGAAAACATCAGGGACTGTAGATAGACGTGTATGTTAAACAGGTCCTGAACATATCCAGGACTCAATGTACACCTAATTACACTAAATACTTCCCCATTGCCTTCCATTGTAATATGATCAGGTTTAAAAACATGTAGGAAACAGAAATCTCATATGGATATTGGGAAACATACACTAATACATGAAGATAAACGTATCTGCTATCAACAAGCAATATAAGGAAAAGGGGTATTTAGTTACTTTTAAGAAAGTATTTTCAGAAAGTTTACATACACTGGGATTGGCTACTTTCACTTTCGAAATTCATATCAAAAACTTTCAAAAGCATGGAGAAATGCATTTAAGATATCAATTAGATGTTCAGAATACAGCCCCCAAAAATAACAGGAAACTGCACTAAAAACTAGAACTATCACTGTAGGGGATTAATACCCCCTCCACACACCCCTCTTGGGGACCTGATTAATACCCCTCCACACACCCCTCTCGGTGACCTGATTAATACCCCCTCCACACACCCCTCTTGGTGACCTGATTAATACCCCCTCCACACACCCCTCTTGGTGACCTGATTAATACCCCCTCCACACACCCCTCTTGGTGACCTGATTAATACCCCCTCCACACACCCCTCTTGGTGACCTGATTAATACCCCCTCCACACACAGCTCTTGGTGACCTGATTAATACCCCGTCCACACACTTTTGGTGACCTGATTAATACCCCCTCCACACACCCCTCTTGGTGACCTGATTAATACCACCTCCACTACCCTCTCCACAAACCCCTTTTGGTGACCTGATTAATACCCTCTCCACACACCCCTCTTGGTGACCTGGTTAATACTCCCTCCACACACCCCTCTTGGTGACCTGATTAATACCCCCTCCACACAGCCCTCTTGGTGACCTGATTAATACCCCCTCCACACACCCCTCTTGGTGACCTGATTAATACCCCCTCCACACACCCCTCTTGGTGACCTGATTAATACCCCCTCCACACCTCTTGGTGACCTGATTAATACCCTCTCCACACACCCCTCTTGGTGACCTGATTAATACCCTCTCCACACACCCCTCTTGGTGACCTGCTTAATACTCACTCCACACAACCCTCATGGTGACCTGATTACTACCCCCTCCACACACCCCTCTTGGTGACCTGATTAATACCCCCTCCACACACCCTTCTTGGTGACCTGATTAATACCCTCTCCACACACCCCTCTTGGTGACCTGATTAATACCCCCTCCACACCCCCTCTTGGTGACCTGATTAATACCCCCTCCACACACTCCTCTTGGTGACCGATTTAATACCCTCTTCACAAACCCCTTTTGGTGACCTGATTAATACCCCCTCCACACACCCTTCTTGGTGACCTGATTAATACCCTCTCCACACACCCCTCTTGGTGACCTGATTAATACCCCCTCCACACACCCCTCTTGGTGACCTGATTAATACCCCTCCACACACCCCTCTTGGTGACCTGATTAATACCCCATCTTGGTGACCTGATTAATACCCCCTCCACACTCCTCTTGGTGACCTGATTAATACCCCCTCCACACACTCCTCTTGGTGACCTGATTAATACCCTCTCCACACATCCCTCTTGGTGACCTGATTAATACCCCCTCCACACACCCCTCTTGGTGACCTGATTAATAACCCCTCCACACACCCCTATTGGTGACCTGATTAATACCCTCTCCACACACCCCTCTTGGTTTCCTGATTAATACCCCCTCCACACACCCCTCTTGGTGACCTGATTAATACCCTCTCCACACACTCCTCTTGGTGACCTGATTAATACCCTCTCCACACACCCTTCTTGGTGACCTGATTAATACCCTCTCCACACACCCCTCTAGGTGACCTGATTAATACCCCCTCCACACACCCCTCTTGGTGACCTGATTAATACCCCATCTTGGTGACCTGATTAATACCCCCTCCACACACCCCTCTTGGTGACCTGATTAATAACCTCTCCACACACCCCTCTTGGTGACCTGATTAATACTCCCTGCACACACCCCTCTTGGTGACCTGATTGAATATTTGTGAAGCCTAAAAAATGTACTGATTCTGTGTTTTCATATACATTGACAAAATAACCAGCCAGAACAGCTATCACTACCCTAATATAGATACGTGGGTATATTCTGACGTTTCGCAGAGCAGAGTCTCAATTACAAATAATTGAAAAATGTGTGGAGTCTTAGTAAAAATAGTGTAGTGAAACCTTAAGTTTCTTTGAACTGGAGGTATAAAAAAGTTTTAATATATACTTGTGTCTATATGGTGTCCGTTATGTGTACGTACGATCGTTGTCAAAACTATTATTGTTGGTGGACATGTATATACAAAGTATGGATGCCCCTATAGCCTATATTTTATAGGTGCACCTATATATAACTTAATGAAAAAATAAGTACAAGGGAGATAACTACCGTCAGTGTATACAACCTTCCACGCATAAAGTGTAATATATATAACGAAATACACCCAAAATGTATAACACCAACAACGCATCGAAAGAATAACAATATATTTATATTCGCTTGATACTTTCAGTTGAAAAAAATCAAACAGAATCTAATAATAATTTTTAATAAATTTCACTTTTCAAGCACGCTTAGCTACTGTAAACGAATTCAATGTGTCTCAATATAAAGGCGAAGCTACTGAGGCGCAAGCAACCAACGCGTCTCAATAGAAAGGCGGAGCTACTGCGGCGCACGCATTCTACGTATCTCATTCTGATTAAAGGGTGTACATCAGGATTTTTCTAGAAATATCTTAAATTATTTAAATTATAAAAATGTTTCAATTCATGATAAAACACTTATATCAATCAAAATATGATGTTCGAACCGTATTGCTAAGGTTTAAACTTTGAATACACCATACAGCTAGGACGGAATCGGACGTAAAATGCTGAAATTAACCCTGGAGCGTAACATAGGATAGAACGTATTACTGTGCAGAATGAATTTCTCGGCAAATATGAGATAATTTGTAGTCTCATTCATTAGGTTTAGGCTCTTTAGAATAGAAAATATCATTATTTGTCAATTTGAAGTCAGACACCTGGATCCCTTTGAAAAGCCTGATGTATTCCCTTTAACGACGAGCGATACGGGACCGATCATCGAAACACGTTTACAAATGGCGAAATATGTATCAGCATTTACACGCGCATCAACGTTGGACGTAACCTAATAACGCCTTAGTTCACATGGGTTTTCAGGATCTTGTATTCAGTGGCGTAGCTGCCTATAGGCACTGTAGGCACGTGCCTACACATTGTCCCCAGAAGTCAAAAAAAATAAAAATGCCAAAAATGCAATAAAATCTGAGGGGTTAGTGGGTGGTGGAGCAGATTAAAAAAGCTTGAAATTGCGGGTTAAAATCACATTGTTACTGTCAGAATGCAGAATGTGGCTTCCTTCTAAAAAAAAAAAACACGGAGGAGCCTCTGGTATTGACATATTTATTTATAGACATAATTTTCAAAGATTAATTCTATTCTATTGATATGAATGCGCAATTGCCTTCGTTATCTGACTTCTGAAAACGGTGCCGACTGTCGCATGTATTGACTATCTAGTGTATGTTCTGATAAGGTTTCTGTATTCCGCCGTTGTCAGGTATTACAGCTTTGCGTTATCAGTGACGTGCCAGTGTGATAGCTTGTGATACGTTTGTGCTTCTTGGCCTTTAAAGGGACATAAGGCAATCTTGAAGTATTTACCTAGCGTTAACATGCCATGTGTATTTTGATACAATGTCATTTTCGTTCAAAGCTGCATGCACTTAATTAAATATTCATTCATTACTAATGAAATCTACTCATCAATTGTAATTTACTAAACTAATAGATATTATGCTGAAATATCGATATTTCAACAAAAATCAATATTGATAAAAAAAATAATACCACCTGTATACATGTCCCGGGTGTGTTACCACCACCGGTATACATGTCCCAGGTGTGTTTTGCCACCAGTATCCATGTCTCAGGTGAGTTACCATCACCAGTATACATGTCCCAGGTGTGTTACCACCACCAGTATCCATGTCCCAGGTATGTTACCACCACTGGTATACATGTCCCAGGTGTGTTACCACCACCGGTATCCATGTCCCTGGTGTGTTACCACCACCGGTATCCATGTCCCTGGTGTGTTACCACCACCGGTAAACATGTCCCAGGTGAGTTACCACCACCTGTATACACGTTCCAGGTGTGTAACTACCACCGGTAAACATGTCCCAGGTGAGTTACCACCACATGTATACACGTTCCAGGTGTGTTACCACCACCGGTATACATGTCCCGGGTGAGTTACCATCACCGGTATACATGTCCCAGTTGTGTAACCACCAACGGTATACATGTCCCAGTTATGTTACCACCACCGGTATACATGTCCCAGGTGTGTTACCACCACCGGTATACATGTCCAGTTGAGTTACCACCACCAGTAGAAATGTCCCATGTGAGTTACCACCACCGGTATGCATGTCCGAGGTGTGTTACCACCGCCGGTATATATGTCCCAGGTGTGTTACCACCACCAGTATACATGTCACAGATGTGTTACCACCGCCTGTATATATGTCCCGCGTGTGTTATCACCACTGTTATACTTGTCCCAGATGTGGTTCCATCACCGGTATACATGTCCCAGGTATGTTACCAGCATCAGTATACATGTCCCAGGTGAGTTACCGCTCTACATAAGTATTCAAATATATACAAACTATCTGCGAAATTTGTGATATTTTTTTCCTAGAAAAACTTTCGAATTTGAAATACTCTGATTGCCGCCACAACTAGGCTGAGGATTCCCTGGCACCGGAATGTGCTATTTCGAGCCGCACGACATAGAGTGGATGGATACGATAGATAGTGGGTGGATACGAGAGAGCGTAGATGGATACGAGAGAGAGAGGGTGGATACGAGATAGAGTGAGTGGATACGAGATAGAGTGGGTAGATACGAGAGAGAGTGTATATATACGAGATAGGGTGGGTGGATACGAGAGAGTGTGTGTGGATACGAGAGAGGGTGGGTGGATACGAAAGAGAGGTGGTGGATACGAGTGAGAGTGTGTAGATACGAGAGAGGGTGGTTGGATACGAGATAGAGTGGGTGGATACGAGAAAGAGTGTGTAGATAAGAGAGAGGGTGGGTGGATATGAGAGAGTGTAGATACGAGATAGGGTGGGTTGATACGAGAGAGTGTTTAGATAGGGGAGAGGATGGGTGGATCCGAGATAGAGTGGGTGGATACGAGAGAGAGAGAGAGTGTAGATATACGAGAGTAGGTGGCAGGATACGAGAGAGTGTAGATACGAGAGAGGGTTGGTGGATACGAGAGAGTGTGTAGATAAGAGAGAGGGTGGGTGGATACGAGACAGATGGTGTAGATACGAGAGAGGGTGGGTGGATACATGGGAATTCGGGATCAGCGCCATACTCTTACAATCCAATACCTTTTGAGTCAGATATTCGACAAAATTAGAGATGGTTGTAACGTTAATTATTAACACGTTAAGTACCTAGTACATATGAAACTTGTACAGATTTCGGTACGTTGATCATTATCCGAGCATGTATTGTAATTTATTACCGTTTTATTACATACTTATTACATACTTAAATAATAGTTTACACCGCATGGCCTTGTCTGGACAATAACACTAGTGTATGAGTACATGTACTCCATTTTGAAATGGCAATTAAAAAGTTAAACTGAAATACACAAACATTTTTGTTGTACATACTTTAAAGAGACTTTCTGGAGAAAGCTTTCAAGAGTAAACGAAGTCCGTTTTACTAATTGAAACCAAGCACGAAAGTCAACGAACCTGTAACTGTGGGTTGAATAAGTCACGCGTACTTTCCACTAGTCACACGTAGTTCACACTTGTCACGCGTAGTTTACAATAGTCACGCGTAGTTTCTACTAGTCACGCGTAGTTTACACTAGTCACGCATAGTTTACACTAGTCACGGGTAGTTTCCACTAGTCACGGGTAGTTTCCACTAGTCACGCGTAGTTTACACTAGTCATGGGTAGTTTCCACTAGTCACGCGTAGTTTACTCCTATCTCAGTCATTCCATTGGTGGGGATAACTGAGGATTGAGATAGTTGAAGGTACTGTTTCGTTTACACGTGTTTTAATAAAATCATACGATTCATTTTAGACATATTCTGCAGGCAAGTCCCTTTCAGTTCATGTACGGTGGTCGGGGTGGAGTTGGTGGTGGTGGGAGTGGGGTGAGGGGGAGCTAAGTTATATTCCTTATTTTAGGGAGAGGACTTCGGTTTAAGGACATATTTCGAGCCTATTGTATTGGGGTGGGGGAGAGAATTTGTATAGGTAACTGTAAATCAATGTTAGCCATACAATTTCATGAGCAAAGTGTGATATTCAATTTTTCTTCTAAAATGAGGCCCAACCAATAAAGCATTTGTGACCAGTACACATAACAACACATTAAAGAATGTTGTATATTTATTGTGTTGTGCTCTGATTTTTGGTCCAAAACAATTAAGAAATACCAGATAAGTTTTGTATTCAAAAGCTAAATTATGAACATATATCTTCATTAAAGTAAATTACAAAGTATTGTTAAGCTATGCTATACAAATAAAAAAAAACGTGTCCTTAATTAAGGGGCAATGCACAGTTCAAAACGTTTTCGGATTTGACATTCGAATAAATTTAGTAAAGGTAATGCCATACTCGCCTGCTAGTTATAACTTATTAAAATATTTCATTTTATAATGAATATATTATATAAAAAAAACTAATCAATCAAACAATCTTCCTTTCGCATTTGCTATAGCATTCCTGTAAAGTTTGACGAATCAAGCATAATTTGAACGAAAACCTTGTGTCCCTTTAAGTTGGATTAGCCGTTATCAACTGATAACATTTAATATCATTCAATGGGCATTACAATATGGTAATTTCTTTGATCAGTAGTGAGAGCAGGACAATTTAAATGTATTATTCGGATGTCAACTGATTAACCCAATACTTGGTGTGGCAAATATTGATCTAAATTTGGAAATATTTCATGGAATTTACGTCGCTTTTATAATTATGATAATGTTTTCAGAGTGAAAGCGTTTGACGAAACTCAAAAGAGTAGAGTCTAAATCGCGAGAAGCTCGTCTATAGATAACTTTGTGATGACGTGTTGTAATTTTAGAATCTTATAACTAGGTTTTCACAGAAAGTGTTTTTTTTGTTTTTGTTTTGATATTCGTGAATCTCAGAAATTGTAAAGTGAAACAGTTCAAGTCATTCTTTGATGGCATTAAAAATGGCTTTTTCAAAAATGCACGTGATAGTGTTCATGTCATTAGCGCTAGTATTATTCGTTGGCACGCGATTATGGTTCGAAAAAGACACATCTCGTACAAACGCCAAGAAGCAGCTGGAGACCTTTGGAAGATCCGAAGACATATACTTCAATGCGGCTAAGCTAATACAAGAAAGGAACAACATTTCCAGGGAACTAAACTTAAAACAACAAAAGCTGGGCCAGATAGAATGCGAGGTGAATTATTCATAATTTTCTAATGCAGAGATGTTGAGATTTTATCTTGTTTTCAGTAGGTGATAAAATGTGTGTTACTCGGTTTTTATCCTTGGGTTCTATAGTAAAATAAAAATCTTTGGCAGAGTGAAAAGACGATTTTGATTTTGAAATATACATATATTGAAACAATTTACATGAATGTTCATGAAATATGCAGGGTTTTAAAAGAATCATACCATAGATACCTTAATTTTAACAGTAAACCTGTTTGAACATCAAGGATATAGACCGAGTTTATCACCTACCAGAATGTATTTCTGGTCACTGATTGGTCAGTTTCTTTGATGATGCTCTATCAAAATTATGAATTTGTTTCACTAGAAAACAAGCTGCATCACATCGATGTATTTCTCTTTTTTTTTACACTTATTTATGAATATAGCGAATAATCAAATGGTATATATTTCTTTGAATGCCCGCAATTTTTATTTTTTACGATAATGTATCATTCGCTGCCGAAACGTCAGCGACTCTTATATGCACATGGTAAGGCAGCAATGAACAGTTGCTTTGAGTTTTTCGCTTTAATAAATCAATCTTATAATTACACATGGTAACAGTGAACAGTTTATTTGTGTTGTAATGCAGACGCTAACGCACACGCATCACCTACATATGAACAGTTGTATTTCTGTGCTGATGTGTACTTCTAGCACGTCGTGTTACAAAGGTGAATATGTAACCAATATATAAGGCATGTCCATGTATTTAAACAGAGCTAAGCGAGGTCGCCCACCTTGATCCAAAATCTTTGGGAAGAAGAACTTATGGTAAAAATTGAGAAGAATGTGTCTGGTAAGAAAAAACGGTCGTGGCGAGTTTTTCTCTCCGTATTTTTTTTCAATATTGTTTTAACACCCGATCTGTTATTATGTTAAACTTTGTTTCCAGTTCCTACCCATATATAATGTATGCTATTTTCTATCGGCAGCTATTTACGCTTGCGTAAAACTTTGCCTGTTCCTTTTTGTATCATTTTGTTAAACAATTTTGCACATTTTTAAAGCTGGCGATTGTTTGCCCTTCCTCATTCTTTAATTTGGAAGAACAACGCACAAAAAATAAAACTCTATTGCTCAAGAAGATCAGCATATAAAGAGACTGGTCGTCTCGGTGTCAGAATAATAAGACTGGGTGGGGTATCATGCCATGTGTCTACAGCGTAGTAGTCCAATGTTCCAGCGCTTTACAGTTGAGTGCTGAGCTCACTCTGCTATACAGTTGTATACAGTTGAACGCTGAGCTCACTGCGCTGTACAGTTGTATACATTTGAGCGCTGAGCTCACTGCGCTATACAGTTGAGCGCTGAGCTCACTGCGCTATACAGTTGAGTACTGAGCTCACTGCGCTATACAGTTGGGTGATAAGCTCACTGCGCTATACAGTTGAGTGCTGAGCTTACTGCGGTATACAGTTGAGCGCTGAGCTCACTGCGCTATACAGTTGAGTGCTGAGCTCACTGCGCTATACAGTTGAGTGCTGAGCTCACTGCGCTGTACAGTTGAGCGCTGAGCTCACTGCGCTATACAGTTGAGTGCTAAGCTCACTGTGCTATACAGTTAAACGGTTAGCTCACTGCGCTATACAGTTGAGCGCTGAGCTCACTGCGCTATACAGTTGAGCGCTGAGCTCACTGCGCTATACAGTTGAGTGCTAAGCTCCCCACGCTATACAGCTGAGCGCTGAACTCACTGCACTATTAGTTGAGCGCTGAGCTCAATGCGCTATACAGTTGAACGCTGAGCTCACTGCGCTATACAGTTGCGAGCTGAGCTCACTGCGTTACAACAGAAACCGTCGTGATATGACTGAAAGATTATTAAAAGCGACGTTAAATTTAACTGCTGTGATAGGTTATAGGGAAATCCTTCATGAGATGATAGACGTTTGGTTCTTTTCACGAACGAGCATATGCAAATGAGTGGGAAAAAAATACACCTACCATCTAGTGAAGGATTTCCCTATATTCGAACACAGCAGTTAAATAATCAATTTATTATCGAGTGAAGGATTTCCCTATAATTATTCGCTTTATTGAACGGCGGATGACGTCGACGTCAGCAAACACTTTATTGACGTCACAACTCAACGTCGCAGTTAGTTATTTTTGTGTTCGGAGTTAGTTATTGATATTTAGTGATTATGAATATTCTTTCACTGAGAAATCCCAATCTTTCACCGATACAAATGTAATAAAATATCAATAATATATGCCTCCACATTCGGGTAGGTGATGTTTATCGTTGAAGATCAACTTATTTAGTCCCGTATAAATTTTATTTCAAGCGATAATTATCATATTGAAATCCTTATTTTGATAGCACAGTAAAGAATTTTCTTTCGATTTTGCCTTACTCAACTCAAACATATGGATATTCTATTTCATTTAAATAAATAAGGCTGGACTGTTTATACTTGTCATATAGATACTGACGAGAAAGACGTTCGTTTTTCTCCCAGTGAATATCTCAAAAACTCGGACATTTGTGAATGTTAATATACCTGTCGTGTAAGAAGTACTCACGTTTTATCAGACTTACAGGTCAGACTCTTATCAGGTTTTTGTTTAAACATTGGAGATTTAACGATTTTATGAAATGCTGAGTGTCATGAACGTCACCGAGTGTGCATTTATTACGCACACGTTATATTGCTATCTTCTCTGATAAGGGCAATATCAGAAATACCTAGCCGAAATGGGCCAGTGAACAGTTTCTTTGAGTTTTTCAATTTATAACACACGGTAGCAGTGAGCAGTGAACACGGAAGAACATATTGTTTCCCCGTACCTAACGCATAGTTTAAAATCTATTCAATATTATATAATATTATTTTGTAAAAAAAAAGAACAAAAAAAGTCGAGAGGCAAACCTCTTTAAATCGACACTGTTCGTCCAGTAATCAGATATTAAGCAATAGCCAAAACTATGGTAGCATATTTCTGCCACGAGATAGCTAGATAATTTATCGTGTATTTTTCGCGATAATGTTATTTTTTCTCTTTAATTTTCAACAATTTTATATACAAAAACTTGCTGCGATAGTGCCCACTTCTGCCATCACGTCAGCACAATAGTTAACGCGATAAGAATTATCTTAAACATTTGAAGTTTTGTTTTAACTAATTATCATGAAAATTCACGTTACGAGCTAGTTACTATGGTGGCATATTTCTGCCAAGAGATAGCTAGATAATTATCATGATTATTTCGAGATAGTAGCATGTATTTTTCGAGATAATAATGGATTTTCGCGAAAATCTTATAAAATTTGTAAGATAAAATTATCTAAAATTCTTTAAGTTATCATGTTAAAATTTGTAAGATAAAATTATCTAAAATTCTTTATCATGTTAAATTACCACTTCTGTACGGAAACGTATTCGTGCCTCAACTTGTTGGGTTATAGTGAATTTCTCCTTTTAAACTATCCCGAGTTGTTACGATATATGTCTATATATCGATATATTTGTGTCGACAAAACACGTTGTAATTCAATAAATGCAAAACAAATACGTTGAAATGGTTCTTTATTTTACAATAAATCGTTTTTAATGAACTTGACAGTTTTTTCTTTTCTATATATCGCGTTGAAACAAAACAAATAAAAATATATCAGTATAAAGGTACTCGACGTAATGCGTATTATGTGTATTACACGAGATATTTATGTGATATACTCGAGATCTTTATTTCAAGTTATGTACATTTTGTCGATAATGTGACAAAAATATGTCGATTTAAAATCTAAAAAATGGTAAAACAAATCAAGTTAACATCATATTATAATTAAATTAAATTTGCACCAAAATGATTAGCCCCGATCATTCGGCCTGCTTCTGATTTTTTTCTGCGCTTTGTTGTTCGTGTATTCTAGTCTCGGACAGCCAAACATGTATGATGTATATGTCGTACTTGCAGATATCAGTTTTGGCAAAATAGGCCGATAAATGTACCCATTAGCGATTATCCGACTGTATTCGCCATTTCTTCACGCAGATAAAAGTTTTAGGTCATTTTCTCACAAACTGTATACACTAGACTTTCAAACTTTGCTTATAGTTGTATCATGGGTGGTACATCGCAACGTGACAAAGCAAATGTGGAAGTGACCTTGACCCTCCAAGTAAAGGGCAGATAACTTACTAATTTTTAGGTTCAAGTTTTGCGTTTAGGTCATTTTCACACAAACTGTATGCACAAGACCTTTCAAACTTTGCTTATTGTTGTATCATGGGTGGTACATCGCAACGTGACAAAGAAAATGTGGAAGTGAACTTGACCCTCCAAGCAAAGGGCAGATAACTTAATAGTTTTTAGGTTCAACTTTTGCGTTTAGGTCACTTTTTCACAAACTGTATGCACTAGACCTTTAAAACTTTGCTTATAGTTGTATATTGAGTGGTACATCGCAACGTGACAAAGCAAATGTGGAAGTGATCTTGACCTCCAAGCAAGGGTAGATAACCTTATAATTTTTACCTTCAACTTTGGCATTTAGGTCACTTTTTCACAAACTGTATGCACTAAGACCTTTCAAACTTTCCTTATAGTTGTATCTTGAGTGGTACATTGCAACGTGACAAAGCAAATGTGGATGTGACCTTCACCATCCAAGCAAAGGACAGATAACTTTAATTGTTACATTTACATCACTTTCTCATGAACTAGAATTATGCACTAGATGTTTTAAGCCTAATTTATAGCTTAATCTTTGGAAAAAAACATATTCTATTTTGACGAAGTTGTGTCTTCGTTAGTGCATCTTTTTTTTGGATGCCTGGATTTCATGTATGAACTTGACCTACTTTTTGAGGCTGATGATTTTTAGCTCTACTGGCCAAAGGCCTTCATTTTTCTTCCGATCTTTACCAAACTTTACCAGATTGTTAATATCAATGAAAGCTCGCACAAGTTCGAAAACCATTTGGGCAACCGATTGGGCTTTCATTTTTATTCATCTGATCTTTACCAAACTTTACCAGATGTTTTGCCTTTTTTTTTTTTTAATTTTTTTTTTTTTTTTTTTTGAATTATTTTGTTTTAATTATTTCTTTTGTTTGATTTTTTTTTTTTTTTTTTTTTTTTTATTTTTTTTTTTTATTTTATTTTTTTTTTTTTTTTTTTTTATTTCATTATTTTTTTTGTTTGAATTTTTTTTTGGTGTTAACGTCATGTTAGCAGGAAGCATTGCTGTGCCTATTGCATTTTTTCCTGGTTCATTGATTTTTGATGGAGTTACAGCCCATTGACATTTCTTTTTTAAATTTCTTGATTATTATTTTAATTTTTTTTTTAATTTTCTTATTTCATTATTTTTTTGTTTTAATTTTGTTGTTGTTGTTAACGCCGTTTTTACTTCATTTTTTATCTGATCTTTACCATATTTGTTAAGAATGTTAATATAAACCCTTCCCCCACCCATTTATATGAAATTTCATTCATAGAAGAAAGTGGGACAAATTAAAAAATGCCTATGCCAGACTAGACACAGCAGACATATTGCCCATGATTACCAGGTGAGCGATCTAAGGTAATCTTATCCCTGTTGTTTTTGGAATGTTTAAAAAAACTACTGATGGGAATTTTATGTCGACAAACCTGATATAAGACCTGTTTTAGCCAGTAGAGCATCCACAGGCCCTCTTGGGCTTCTTGTTTTTAATAGAAAGGCATTTTGTTTTTAAACAAATGCACTTAAATGTCATCTCAGCAAACGGCAAACTCGATTGTTTTAATTACTAAAATGTTTACAAACTTTCATTTAAGCATCATTGACCTTTTTATTTTTAAGTCCAGCCCCCGTTAGGCGAGACATGTGAATCCACGGATTTCTTGTTTAGATTTTAAATCGACATATTTATATCACATTATCGACAAACTGCACATAACTTGAAATAAAGATCTCGAGTTTATCAGATACATATTTCGTGTAATACACATAATTCTCATTAAGTCGAGTACCTTCATATTGATATATTTTTATTTGTGTTGTTTCAACGCAATATAAAGAAAAGAAAAACTGTCAAGTTCAATAAAAACGATTTATTGTAAAATAAAGTACCATTTCAATGTATTTGTTTTGCATTTTTTGAATTACAACGTGTTTTGTACAAATATATCGATTTATAGATAAATATAACAACTCGAGATAGTTTAAAATGAGAAATTCAATATAACCCAACAAGACGAGGCACGAATACGCTTCCGTACTTCTGCTATCATGATTCTGGTTTCTAGAGAATTATCACGATACCCGTGTCATGCTTTCTGCGAGATAGTGATTGAATTTTCACGAAAATCTCTGTTATCTTGTTAAATGCCGCGATACTACTGTTCATGATAGTTCTGGTTTCACGATAAATAATGTTATCGGGTTAACTATAAATATTTACGAGAAAGTAACGTGAATTTTCATGATAATTAGTCAGAATTATTACGAATTTTTTTTTTCAAATGTTAACTATTATGCTAACGTGATGACCGAAGTGGGCAGTATCGCAGCAAGTTTTGTTAGATACAATTGTTGAAAATTAAAGAGAAAATGTAACATTATCGCCTAAAATACACGATACATTATCTAGCTATCTCGTGGCAGAAATATGTCACCATAGTAAACAATGTTGGACCCACAATATTTACTGTTTGTGCTGACCACGTGGCAGATATTAGCGCAATAGATTTTCTACACAATATGTCTTACGTAATACAATTGACCGTTTAGCTCAGTCGGGAGCGAGCTGGGTTTGCGTTCGTTGACTCCCCTCACAGTCATATTCTTTTTGACTCTCATCAGAGTAAGGGGTGGAGCATAAAATGGGCGGAGCTAACCAACACGGCGTTGGCATTTTTTTCATGTTGGAATGAGAATTAGTATAAACCGCAACGACATCATATGCGTAACTGTAATTTATAGATGTTAATCATTCCACTTGAGTTTATATACTACACATATATAAAAATATATGTTGAAAATAAATCCTTTGGAAGCAAAGAACGCACCTATATGGAAGCGTTAATGTACGCCTCAGATGATGTGTTGTTTATGACTATAAATAGAACGACATGTCACGATATATACTCCTATGTTGACATAATCTATGTTGATATACTACAATATTTCGAACCAGGACGAATCCAGGCTTATGGTTTGGCGATTTCCGTCTGTCTTCTGTCCATCCGTCCGTATGTCCGTCTACGCATTTTGACGTTTTGGTAAACGTTTTTGGTTAAAGTTTTTGTTTTTCCTCATTTCTCAAAAACGAATTTGCCGGAAAGCTTTGAAACTTCAGTTCATTTCAGTTAAAATGGTGAATTGCACCTCTGGGCTTCACTTGTTTATATTTTCTTAACCATAATGTATCTCCTTATTTCAGTAATATAAATCCACGCTTTATTGTTTGAGGGCTTCAAGTTGTTTTCTCAATAAGTAAGTTCTTGTTAATTATTTACCAAACCAAACTATGATATTTTTTTTCATTTTATCTTTTATAACAGACAGATGAAATAATTAAGCATATGTAAATAGAAATAAATAGGTTCCAAAACACTATATTCCTTTTCAAATCCCAACACAAATTCGTACTTTGCGCAAAACATTGTCAAATTGCGCCGACACTTGGTGCATATTTTGTATCGATTAACCCCTTGCACAATTCCGGAATCGTCTGGCATTTTAAGAATTCTTACTTTGCGCAGAGCATTTCCGGAATCGTCCTTATTCTCACATTGCGTATAACAAACATATGGTTATATGGTGGGGAGCTCAACGGTTTCCAAGTTAAGACCAATGGGTTACATGTCCCTAGTAGGGCCGGACCCTGGGCCGATACTGGTTGGATGGATGTATCCATCTGTTTATGCTCAGTAAGTGTATAACTGTGGTTTCCGAGAAGAAAGTTAACTCTTTTAAAGTTTTTCCCTATACAAATTTGTGTAAAACACGTGACCTCTGCGGTGGTGCTAAATTTGACCCCATGGTCACGATTTGAACAAACTTGATAGAGGATCATACGCTTATGGTACATGCACAATATTAGACCTCTAGCTGTACCTCTCATACTACTTGCAATATATCAGAGCTCTATAATCTGTGTCCTCTAAGGAGAAGATCTTTTCATTTTGTATCTATATAAGTCTATATAAAACAATTTATCGCTGGGGCGTGGTCAAATTTAACGTAAGGGTCGCCATTTAAAACTTGATAGAGGACTAATGGTAAATGTGTAATATTAAACCTCTAGCTCATGTAGTTTCAGAGAAGAAGATTTGTTTAAGATTTTCCTATACAACATTATGTAAAACTGCGACTTCTGGGCCGAATTTGACCCCAGGGTCATCATTTGAACAAACTTGGTAGTGAACCATAACCTGATACTACAGGTTATATATGAAAGCTCTGTGCCTTGAGTTTTTAGAGAAGAACATGTTTCAAGGTTTTCCCTATGCCAACAATACATATGACCAAGTATCAAAGACATAAAGTGAGACAATCACATAAAGTTAACTGAGGTTAAGTTACCTAACCAAGGTTAAGTTACCTAACCAAGGTTAATTTTTGGGAAAATAATGCAAACTATGACCTTGACCTTGGTATTTTTTTTGTCGTTCAGTGATGTCCACCAATGCCAACAATGCATATGACCAAGTCTCAAACAAAGAAATTAAAGTTATCAGAAAAAAAAAGTTAACTGAGGTTAACTTACCTAACAAAACTGATGACGCAAAACATGTCCTTGACCTTGGAATTTTTTGTCGTTCAGCGATGTCCACCAGTGCCAACAATACATATGACCAAGTATCAAAGACGTAAAGTGAGGCAATCACATAAAGTTAACTGAGGTTAAGTTACGTAACCAAGGTTAAGTTTGGGGACAATAAGCAAAATATTACCTTGACCTTGGTAATTTGTGTCTTTCAGTGATGTCCACCAATGCCAACAATACATATGACCAAGTATCAAATAAATAAAATGAGGCAATCACATGTATACACCCCCCTTATATCTCTTCATACACGAAAGCGCTTGCGTGCGTGTGAAAGTGCACCCCCCCCCCCCACACACACACACACACACCCCACACCCCCACACCCTCCTATATCTCTTCATACACAAAAGCGCTTGCGTGCGTGTGAAAGTGCTTTTTTTTGGCATTGGTTGCGGTTGCGAGAGCGTGAATTTGTAGGTAGTAGCTGTTCCATTGGCTCGAACCCGTCCTGTATAACTTTACCATATGGCTGGTGTTCGTACTCGTTCAAGCTTTCATTGATATTAAGAATCTTTATTAATGATCGGATGAAACATTAAGGCCCTATCGTCTTAACGAGGCAAAATACAACATATTTGACTAAATTAAGAGCCATAATTCTAGTGTTACTGGTACTATCTAGCTGGTTCGAGCTGTCATTCATATTAACATCTGGTAAAGTTTGGGAAAGATCGAATAAAAAATGAAGGCCCTATCGTGTTAACGAGGCCGAATTATAGCATATTTCAGAAAATCAAGGGCCATAACTCCGGTGTGAATGGTATGGTCTGGCTGAGATCTTATGGGTATTTCACTACTGAGTAAGTTTGGTTAAGATCAAATGACAAATGGAGAGACTAGAGTGCCCACAAGACACAATTATGCATTTTGGCATATTCAAGGGCAGATAACTCAGTTGTTAGTGATTGAATCTGGCTGGTTCAAGAACTGGTCCGAGATCTTATGGATATATAACTACTGTATACATTTGGTAAAGATCGGATAAAAAATAGAGAGGCAAGAGTACCCACAAGGCAAAATTATTCGTTTTTGCAAATTCAAGGGCAGATAACTCAGCTGTTAGCGATCGAATCTGGCTAATTCACGAACTCCTTCCAGATCTTATGGATATATAACTGCTGTATAAGTTCGATAAAGATCGGATGAAAAAGGCAAAAGTTAACAGACAGACAGATACACACACAGACAGACACACATACGGACAACACAGCATCCCATAAAAGCTAATAAAAACAATAAGTTTCGGTAAATCTTCTTGACCCACTCTGCTATAAGCGGTACACTTATTATTTAAAGACGTTATAACTTTATTTTGTTTATATAGAAATATCTACTCAATAAGGATTTTACTATTAAGATAATAATAATAAGACCAGAGACGTAATAAACTTAAATCACGCAGACTGGACTCACAAATAAAATATATGTGCGTATTAGTCTTTAAATCATCAAAACAAACTCCGTTTCGGTAATTTCTATTTCAGTTTCGGTCCGTTTCGTTAAATTAACTCCATTCCGGTAAATCGTGTAAGCGTTAGCCCCTCCCATCAATTAGGTACCGCCTCTGACTTTGAGGGGAGTCCGATTATCAGACCGTGAGGGGAGTCAAAGAACGTTTACCCTAGTATTACCATCTAGTGTACTTTTAGTGTGGGTTACGATTTCAGCCCTACGAGGCGGTTCTTCTTTGTGCCGTTATTGAATTCCGTCAAACAATCTTGGTTTTATTAAGTAAATATATATGTAATGTTATCAGTCTGTAATCAGATAAGGTCGCGGCTTTATCAACAACGAGTATGCACTTGAAATAATGTGTGTAATCATACTGAATTAATAACCTAAGATTCTAAAGGACAAATATTATTTTATTTGTAAGTTCAATGTCCCTAGATGTCACTGGTCCATGCTATGGAAAACAGGGGAGATAACTCGTTACCATCTGGCATGTAAAAATGGACTATAATGTATCCATATTGACAACATATCTCATGTTGTTGCTTTTTCCAATGTGGTACCCCTTTTGTCAACAATTGTATGTTTGTGGTGTCATAAATTCGAATGTGGTACCCCTATTGTCAACCCTTGTATGATTGTGGTGTCACACATTCCAATGTGGTACCCTATTGTCAACTATTGTATGTGTGTGGTTTCATGCCTTCCAATGCGGTACCCCTATTGTCAACCCTTGTATGTTTTTGGTATCTCGATTTCCAATGCGGTACCCCTATTGTCAACCCTTGTATGTTTGTGGTGTCATACATTCTAATGCGATACCCCTATTGTCAACCCTTGTATGTTTGTGGTGTCATACATTCCAATGTGGTAACTATATTGTCAACCCTTGTATGTTTGTGGTGTCACACATTCCAATGCGGTACCCATATTGTCAACTCTTGTTTGTTTGTGGTGTCACACATTCCAATGCGGTACCCCTATTGTCAACCCTTGTATGTTTGTGGTGTCACACATTCAAATGCGGTACCCCTATTGTCAACCCTTATATGTTTGTGGTGTCACACATTCCAATGCGGTACCCTTATTGTCAACTCTTGTATGTTTGTGGTGTCAAACATTCCATTGCGGTACCACTATTGTCAACCTTTGTATGTTTGTGTTGTCATACATTCCAATGCGGTACCTCTATCGACAACCCTTGTATGTTTGTGGTGTCACCACATTCAAATGTGGTACCCCTATTGTCAACCCTTGTATGTTTGTGGTGTCACACATTCCAATGCGGTACCTCTATTGACAACCCTTGTATGTTTGTGGTGTCACACATTCAAATGCGGTACCCCTATTAGTTTAAACTTATTTATTCTACATCGATTGTAACGAAAGCTCTATGAACTTATTTGAATCACTCTCGATGTCTTCCTGGGTAGAACCAGTACTAAGCAATGCAGATAGAGTGTCTTGCTCAGGGACACAACGCATATGGCATTGGCGGGAATCGAACCCACGACTTTTGGAGCATGGGTCCAACGCTCTACCACTAGACCACGGCGCTCCACGGTACCCCTATTGTCAACTCTTTTATGTTTGTGATGTCACACATTCAAATGCCGTACCTCTATTGTCAACTACTGTATGTTTGTGGTGTCACACATTCCAATGCGGTACCCCTATTGTCAATCCTTGTATGTTTGTGGTGTCACACATTCAAATGCGGTACCCCTATTGTCAACTCTTATATGTTTGTGGTGTCACACATTCCAATGCGGTACCCCTATTGTCAATCCTTGTATGTTTGTGGTGTCACACATTCAAATGCGGTACCCCTATTGTCAACCCTTGTATATTTGTGGTGTCACACATTCCAAAATTCCAATGCGGTACCCCTATTGTCAACTCTTGTATGTTTGTGGTGTCACACATTCCAATGCGGTACCCATATTGTCAACCCTTATATATTTGGGATGTCACACACATTCCAATGCGGTACCCATATTGTCAGCCCTTGCATATTTCGGGTGTCACACACATTCCAATGCGGTACCCATATTGTCAGCCCCTTTTCAGCGACCTTTCTCTTGTGCGATGACTGGACAACATAGTGGGATCCAATGAGTATAGGTGCATGATCTTTCGCCCCTCAGGTTTTTTGGTCTTAGCCTAGATTGGTTTGTCGTTGGCTGCAATTGTTGAACTTGTTCTGGACGCATCCTGATGTGAATCTAATTATTTATTTTGTCTTTACAACAACTTGTAACCCATTTATTCAGCTGCCGAAGGCAGATGATTCTTATATTGCTTTTATATCTGTCTATGGTTAACAGACTGTGACTCATGTAAGTGGCAATAAGCACGCTTTACAACTTGAATTCCTAGAGAACTTGAATGGTATAAACACATATTTTGTAACGTTGAAAGGTTACCATTTCACTTGCTGAAATGACGTTTTCGTAAACCAGTCTAATGTAGCATGTCATTCGCAACATCTCGTACACTGCTTTGCGGGATCCCGAAGAATGACGGGATTGGCCGAGCGTTCACGATTGATAGCATGTAATCAGCTGAATTACTATTATATGTATATTAGCGACGGAACATTCACAAGCCTCAATAGCGCAGTTGATCGAGGCGCCGTGTTACTGCCCAGGAAGGTAGGAATCAAGCCTGCTGATTTCCCGAAGAATGACGGGATTGGCCGAGCGTGCACGATTGGTAGCATGTAATCAGCTGAATTACTATTATATGTATATTAGCGACGGAACATTCACAAGCCTCATTTGCGCAGTTGGTCGAGGCGCCGTGTTACTGCCCAGGAAGGTAGGGTTCAAGCCTGCTGATTGCCCGATTTTATTTTTTTTTTAATTTTCATTGCTTTTTATTATTGCTGATGGTAAGGTAGCAACAGTTCCTTAACTAATTACACATGGTAACAGTGAACAGTTTATATGTGTTGTAATGCACACTATTTCTATGCTGATGTGTACTTTAGCACGTCGTGCTACGAAAGGTGAATATGTAATCAATTTGTAAGGCATGTCAAGGATTCGCGTAACACAAATTGGGTAAATAAAAACGGTCATGGCGTGTTTAAGTCTCCGTGACAACTCTTTTTTTTAATATTGTTTTAACACCCGTGACTTGGTCTAACAGACTATTAAAAAAAAATAAAAAAACTTTGTTCCCAGAAATAATGCTATTTTTTCTCGGCAGCTATTTTACGCTTGCGTAAAACCTTGCTTGTTTTGTCTTAACCCTTAATCCCCTACATACATATAATGGACTGGTCTTTCTTTGAATTAAGACCATTCCATTTATGTGACAAAGGGGTGTTTTGGGGGAAAACGGCTGATCAGCAGCCGAACACACTGCGAGTCACTCGCAGGCTGATCTGGGTTTACAATGGATGCAGAAGCTATTAAAGTTGTGCTTAGCGGGTTAAGTGTTAAGTGTAGTGTTTGCTATTTTCCTTGAATGTTGACTTTATTGTTAGAGATTTCCTTTTATTACGGAACTTACCTTCATTTACACTGTCTTGTCAATGTAGGCACTGAAGATAGGAATTAGAGAAGATGAGATGATATCTATCTCTTACTCTTTATTCTGACCGTACCATGTTGGTTGCTCTGTCTTTTCTTACTCTTTATTCTGATCATACCAAGTTGGTAACTCTGTCTTCACTAACACTGTATTCCGACCGTACCAAGTTGGTGACCCTGTCTACTCGTACTCTTTATTCTGACCGTACCGGGTTGGTAACCCTGTCTTCACTAACTCTTTATTCTGACTGTGCCAAGTTGGTAACCCTGTCTTCACTAACATTTTATTTTGACCGTACCAAGTAGGTAACCCTGTCTTCACTTACTCTTTATACTGACCGTACCAAGTTGGTAACCCTGTCTTCACTAACTCTTTATTCTGACTGTGCCAAGTTGTAACCCTGTCTTCTCTTACTCTTTATTCTGACCGTACCAAGTTGGTAACCCTGTCTTCACTAACTCTTTATTCTGACTGTGCCAAGTTGGTAACCCTGTCTTCACTAACATTTTATTTTGACCGTACCAAGTAGGTAACTCTGTCTTCAATACCTCTTTATTCTGCCCGTACAAAGTCGGTTATTCAGACCGTACCAAGTTGGTAACTCTGTCTTCACTCTTAATTTTGACTGTACCAGGTAGGTAGCTCTGTCGTCACAAACTCTTTTATTCTGACCGTACCACGTTGGTAACTTCAATAACTCCTTATGTGCCTGTACCAAGTTGGTAGATCTGACGGAACCAACTTGATAACCCTGTCTTCACTAACACTTTATTCTGATCGTACCACTTTGGTTACTCTGTCTTGTCTTACTCGATATTCTGACCGTACCAAGTTGGTAACTCCATCTTTACTAACACATTTTTCTGGCCGTACCAAGTTGGTAAACCTGTCTTTACTAACTCTTTATTCTGACCGTACCATGTTGGTAACTCTGTCTTCACAAACTCTATATTCTGACCATACCAAGTTGGTAACTCTGTCTTCACAAACTCTTTATTCTGACCATACCAAGTTGGTAGCTCTGTCTTCACAAACTCTTTATTCTGACCATACCAAGTTGGTAACTCTGTCTTCACAAACTCTTTATTCTGACCATACCAAGTTGGTAACTCTGTCTTCTCTTTTCTTTATCTGACCGTACCAAGTTGGTAACCCTGTCTCCACTTACTCTTTATTCTGACCGTACCAAGTTGGTAACCCTGTCTTCTCCTACTCTTTATTCTGACCGTTTCAAGTTGGTAACCCTGTCTTCACTAACTCTTTATTCTGACTGTGCCAAGTTGGTAACCCTGTCTCCACTTACTCTTTATTCTGACCTTACCAAGTTGGTAACCCTGTCTCCACTTACCTTTTATTCTGACCTTACCAAGTTGGTAACCCTGTCTTATATTATTCCATATTATAACCGTACCAAGTTGGTAAACCTGTCTTATATTACTCTTTATTCTAACCGTTCCAAGTTGGTAACCCCGTCTTCTCTTACTCTTTATTCTGACCGTAACAAGTTGGTAACTCTGTCTTATCTTACACTTTATCCTGACCGTACCAACTTCGTAACCCTGTCTTCTCTTACTCTTTATTCTGACTGTACCCAATTGGTAACCGTGTCTTCTATTACTCTTTATTCTGACTGTACCAAGTTGGTAACCCTGTCTTCACTAACTCTTTATTCTGACTGTACCAAGTTGGTCACCATGTCTTTTCTTACCCTTTATTTTGACTGTACCAAGTTGGTACCCCTCTGTTAGTCTTCATTCTGACGGTACCAAATTGGCAACCCTGTCTTCTCTTACTCTTTATTCTGACCGTACCTATTTGGTTACCCTGTCTTCACTAAATCTTTATTCTGACCATACCACGTTCGTTACTCTGTTTTTTTCTTACTCTTTTTTCTGACCGTACCCAATTGGTAACCCTTTCTTCAATAACTATTTATTCTGACCGTACCAGTTCGGTTACCCTGTCTTCACTAACTCTTTATTCTGACCGTACCAAGTTGGTAATTCTGACCGTTACAAGTTGTAAATCAGTCTTGACTTACTCTTTATTCTGACTGTACCAAGTTGGTAACTCTCTTTATTATGACCGTACCAAGTCGGTAAATCTGACCGTACCATGTTGGTAACTCTGTCTTCACTAACTCCTTATTCTGACCATACCAAGTCGGTAATTTTGACCGTACCAAGTTGTAACTCTGTCTTCACTAACACTTTACTCTGACCGTATCAAGTTCGTAATCCTGTCTTCTCTTGCTCGTTATTCTGACCGTAAAAAGTTGATAATTCTGATAGAACCAAGTTGTTAACTCTGTCATCACTTATTCTTTATTCTGCCCGTACCAAGTTGGTAACACCGTCTTCACTATTTATTCTGACCGTTCGAAGTTGGTAACCCTTTCTTCTCTTACTCTTTATTCTGACTGTACCAAGTTGGTAACCCTGTCTTCGCTTACTCTTTATTCTGACCGTACCAAGTTGGTAACCCTGTCTTCACTGACTCTGTATTCTGACCGTACCAAATTGGTAACCCTGTCTTCACTGACTCTTTATTCTGACCGTAACAAGTTGGTAACTCTGTCTTGACCTACTGTTTATTCTGACTGTACCAAGTTGGTAACTCTGTCGTTACTAACTCTTTATTATGACCGTACCAAATCGGTAATTCTGACCGTACCAAGTTGGTAACTCTGTCTTCACTAACTCTTTATTCTGACCATACCAAGTTGGTAATTCTGACCGTACCGAGTTGGTAACCCTGTCTTCACTAACTCTGTATTCTGACCGTACCAAGTTGGTAACCCTGTCTTTTCTTACTCTTTATTCTGACCTTACCAAGTTGGTAACCCTGCCTCCACTTACTCTTTATTCTGACCGTACCAAGTTGATGAACCTGTTTTCACCATTCTTTATTTTGTGTAATGTCCTGCTGATTATTTAACTTGCTCATTATGTGTAGTTTGTGATATAGTGTGGACGTTCGGTGTTATTACGTGTGGGTGCTCTACTTTGTGGTACAGGGTAGACTTACGGTGTCTTTGCGTGTGGGTGCTGTAGTCTGAGGTACAGTGTGGACTTACGGTGTCATTGCGTATGGGTGCTGTAGTTTGTGATACAGCGTGGACTTCTGGTGTCATTGCGTGTTGGTGCTGTGGTTTCTATAGAAATATATTTCGACTTTTTGTACATTTTTATATACTGTCTTGTCGTTGTATTTTTTACTTTTGCAGGAATTTATATATAAACTCGTTACAAACTATTTGCGATTTTAAAGTCTCCTTTAACCAATCATTATTAAGCGATTCAACGATCATCAATAAGCATTTTAAGTTCGCCATGAGGCGTTCAAAACTCACCATACGTGGTCTTAATGTCATTTTCAATTGGTTCATATGCGACATAGGTCATATTCAAACTGTTCAATGGTACTATTGAGCTGTTAAAAGAGTATCAATCAGCGTTTAAATGTCCTCATTTTAAGCGTTTAAAGGTTATCACTGAGCGATTTAAAGGTCATCAGTCTTCGGTTCAAATGTCATCAAAGCGGTTCGAAGGTCAACATTAGAAGAAACTGTATTCAGAAAATATTAACTCTTGCGTGCAACCTTTATTTTTGATGTTTACTACGCTGTAGTGTGCAGTGTATTCGATATGCGTTTCACTTTGAAATACTTCTAATCGTGCAGTTTTCTTACACCAGCTTCTGTTCCGTGTACTTAGGGCACCAACTAACGTTCGACATCATACAGGTATGCTAGGTGTAAATACATACAGAAAAGAAATCCTTCGGAAGCAATTAACACAAGAGAAGGACATATCAGACTCGATTTAACTGATTCCTGAGTGGTTATATAAGATGTAACACCTCTAGCGCCCACTAGCACCGTCATAAGCATTTGCAAAATCTCGTACACTGATTCCCAGCATTACTCGAAGTAAATCGAAGATTTCTATATTGGTTACGTCATATTTCCGCCAAAACAAATTAGCATTCAAAATCAAAGTTATCATCCAAATTTTGCAATATCATTTAGCCGATTGTTCCAACAATAGATTATTTACATAATAGCAGTGATAACACTTTCATCTGCATTGTTAAAAACAAACATTCAACGCAAATTATGTATCAACTCGTGTGGCCAGCGGTTATATTGTTTACATAGCAACAGTGCACTATATTCTGTGCCGTTGCCTTCCGGCTAATACAATGTCAAGATGTTGAACAGGATTGGCCGAACGTTCCCGACTGCGTCTTAAGCGGTATTAGATATAAATATCGAACAGGAAAAGTAGCATTCAAGGACTACAGTCAACCACAAACACACACAGAAACAAATAACAGCTATATACAAAAATGAATAAAAGGCAAAATAAGATATCACAAACTCAAAGGGTTGACAATAGGCTACCGCCTTGGAACGGTCAGTGGCAAAAGAGGCCGCTGGGGGTTTAAACCAGGTTCTAGGGTGCACCAAACCTCACACTTACCCTACCGTCAACCCAATAAAACTGTGTAAATAAAAAATCCCGAACATGAACTATTCTCTAACCAACAAGGCAGCATTTATAGGCATTATAAGAAAAACACAAAGATGCTCGTGTATATATAAATACAAAAAAAAATCAATAGTTAAAGCGAAGTAATTAGATTCAATAATCCCAAAGGATCAGTAAGTATCCCAAAGGATCAGTAAGTATCCCAAAATATCAGTAAATAATAACACTATTTGTAATAAGTTTGTAAAACTATTTCAGAATGCAAAGGGCAAGGCAAAAGTAGCATCTAGCGGAGGGTGGTGCTCGCAAACTAGTACAGAGGACGGGGGCGAGCATAAAACTGACAAGAAGTTGGTTCCCGTTCTTGCGGAATTCTTTAAAGGTACTCGCTTATTTGAATTAATAAAATTAAGGAATAAGAAAGTGAAAATAACATAAACTATACATTATGGGCGGTGTGGTGTCCTTTTGATTTGATGTAATTATGAAGAACATGCTTTCGCCACGTCATTAGCCTTGACACATCCTTATTTGGGTTGAGCTCGCAAGAAACTCATACAATTATGTAGCCAAACTCACCAACAAAGTCAGATTCCTCTAAGCATAAACTCTACACTGCTTTATTTGCAATTATGTATTTATATAATACATGCACATATTCGTGTTTATCAAAATTTAGATGATATTTCAAAAGCAATAATAGGTATAAAAACTTTTGATATAGCCTACAATGTTTAAAGCAATGTTCCGACTGTGATAGCTATACAAATATTTATTTTATGATAAGCAATGAAATACTGTGTTTTATCAGTGAAATAAAAGTGTTATTCCACACTGTGGAATATAGAGTTTTATTTCCACAGTAGCTGCCGGGACTACTTTTTTAATGTACAACCAATACAAATGCGTGAACAGTAACACGGATCACAAGATATTCCTACTATACTGTTAAATCCAC